>JAYRBW010069694.1:0-51394 GCA_036023295.1 Invenusta paracnida | reverse complement strand
AATATTCCATTTATCAAATAAAACAATCAATTGTTTTGTGTTTATAAATAATAAATTGTTGGTTATAATTAGACTTAATCGTTATTATTTAGATCGACAGTGACTTCTGAGCCACCCTGTATAGACGTAAAAAAGACATATACAAGTTTTATCGTATTGACATGTTTTTTAATTTGTCTTTTAAATAACTTTACAGTTACTATGACATTCTATTCATTTCGGAATAAAAGCCTATAATTTTTTTATTATGTAATACTGTAAATAATTAATTGAATAATTTGTTTCAGGAAATCCATAACTTTTAATAAAATAACTAGTTCATTACATTGTACAGGTATCAAGACAAAATAGACAGTCGGCAATACTATAAATGGCGAATGATAATACAAAAAGTTTTAGAAAAATGTAACTTTGTACCTAGTCAGCTCAACTACCCGGTAATAAAATGGCAATTAACGTTTTCCGCGACGAAAAAGAATAAATTTAGATGGATCCCATCATTTACTGAACTTTTATTCTATTTTTAGTTTTGATAAAATTGCTTAATGTACTTACTATTCAAAGAAAATTATATTTCTCTGTCAACATGGGCTATTAGGTATTTTGTAGAACACATTTCTTATATCCATGATATGTAGATTTTATTATGTCCTCTAATATTCTTTAATTCAATCTAATAATAAATCAATGTAATAAAATAAAAACATTAAACGATAACGTGCGATATATTAATCGTTAGGTTAATGGATTTTCTTAATGTTATATTTTCTGCCTGTCAATATTTCGTGAAATAACATCCCTTTCATTAGCTTGTAATATCAATGTTACAATATATATTCAGTGATATTTTGTTACTTTTAACTATTTTTGTAAACATATACCGGGCTTATGTCAATGTAGGAATAAAAAAGAGGCATTCCTTTAATAAATCTTTTTAGTATTGTAGTTATTTCAATGCACATTGATATAGTCCGAGGGCCAGGACCAAAAAAGGAAGACAGAGTTTGATGCATCGTTAGAGAACTATGAATGTCTTCAAAAATATGATAGTCATCACCATTTGGTAACTGGAACAGATTGTTGCATTTTTCTGATTTCCATATATTAAAGAATAGGAATATTTTCTGTGAATTCTTTGAGTGGTTTTGACCCAATTTTTCATAAAAATGCATATATTGTAAAGAAAAACTATATATTTACTATTATTTATAATAAGATGTTGCATATTATTTTTTTGTCAACGTGTTTTCTACATATTACAAGCAAAATTGGATATAGAAATGACGATAATAACTTTTCAGTTATACATATATGAATAGTAGGTTTATTTAATTTAGTCAATGCATTTTAAAAGACTTCTAATACCAAGAAAGTCTCTTAGATAAAAAGTATGATATGCAACATTTTATTATGAATAATAGTTAAAACATTAGTTTTCTTACAAATACGCATTTTCGCGAAAATTAGGTAAAAAATACTTTCCTGTTTTTTTATATCGGAAATCAGGAAAAATGTCAATAATTTGTTCCAGTTAGCAAAGGGTGATGTCTATCATATTTGTTAGAAACTAGACATGATCTAACGACGTATAACACTCTTCATCACTTTTTTGAGTACCATAAAATGTTCTGGTCCACAGATAAATATGTATAATTCTAATGCTGTTTGTTAGAAATTGATTTAAAATATAAAAAAAAACATGTGCTTATTTTCCACTTTGTATTAAACATTTCATCTCTAGCAAAGGGGTCATTTAAGGTCACATATTGGCATTTTCAAAGTCATCGGCTTAGTTATCGAGATATAGCCTTTTGAAATATATGTACATACTTCTGTTTTGCAGGAACTTACTAATAATTTTATAATTTTAACTAATTAACTAACTAATTTATAATGGTCAGGATAAAATCCCATTTTACTTGAGTATTTTGAGATATACATAGAGGTTGAAGGTAAATGGCCTGTTAAATGAGCTCACCTAATACGTTGAGTTTGGCTCGATTGCTGTGGTTACTGACATGCTCCTTGATGTAATTAACCTGACAATGGAAGAATGCGTCATCGCTGAGATCAACATTGGAGATCTGTAGATCGTACTCGCCTGCAGGGAAGAGTGAATATCTAATTTAATAATAATAAAAATAATCAATAAACTTAATTACACGATGGTTGTAGATAAGTGTGCTTCATTTTATTGCAGGATATTAAATATACATATATATAAAACTTAGTCAAAACTGCAAAAGTACTTTCAATTTGTGTTAACGCTCAAATTTTGGAGGTTCACGCAATAATTATTAAAATGTAGTGATCAAAGTCATTGAGTAGACCTCCAAAGGTATTAGATCAAACACTTTACTCGTGCTACTGTATAGCGTCGACTTGTTTCCTTTTGTATTAAAATATTTAGGAATTCGGGAACATTTATTACAACTTTCAACTTCATCTTTGGAAAAACGAATTAAAAATTCAGCTTATATGGAATCTTTAATATATTGATTATATTTTCAATAAGCGTAAAAGCAATGCTTAATGAAATAATTACCTATTTCATAAAATTTGCCTAAAAATGCACTAAAAGGAATAAAAGTGTTTCATATGACAAACTTAGTTCATTGACAAATGGAAATCTTATATTGATACCATAAATTAGACAGCTAAGAATTGACACGTATAATCAGTGTACCTTTATGAAAAGAATTTGCCAACTAAGTAATACTAAATGTAGATTGATGCAATAGTACTGTTTACTGAGAATGATACATCCTGTCCATTATATCATTATTTTCTACGTTTCTACTAAAAATAACATGTTACCAGTTCACCTAACCAAACATTATTGATACAAAGCGAATAAGAAGCTGCATATTACGCTTTTATGAAGTGAATGTGCATATTTGTACAACTCAATTTATTGCGCGCGCGTATCATATCTACATACACATATTTAAAAATTGGCTGAGGCAATTCACAAACTCCTGCGGCTTTGCGAAAACATTCTACTGGTATTGAGGGAGTAGGAAATGGGGTATTGAAAAAATTAAAACCACACATCACCTCATTTGGCATTCGAAGGAAGGGTGCGCGTGTAAAATTAGAATTTTATTTTCGGGACACAGCGCATCTAACAACATCTATAAAAAGAATCCCGAAATAAAATTTATTGAACCACCCAAAACCACCCAAAAATGTGAAAGGAGATTCCGATTTCTTTTCCTTTTTACAGAACTTTCTTACAGAAAAGCAAATATTGACTCAAGAAAACTGCCTACCAACTTTAAGTCTATTTGCCTCCCCCCTCTCAAGGGCTGCCCATCCTCTCCATGTTACCTTTGAAGTTGGAAACCACCTTCGACTCTCCCCTTTCTTGGGTTGAGTCTTTGCAGCCAAGCTGCATTTACGTAGTTATTTGTTGATTTCGATTCGAATGTAGAAAGCGCGCTTTCCGCAGTATAAAAATGATTGAAAATGTTAATATTTGTTGGATATTAGTAACGCAGTATGTAGTACCGGATACCTGCCTGAGAAAGTATTCATGTTCTAAATTAGGTATTTGAAGACTGTCTGTCTAAATTAATCACGCTTCTCTATGCATGATATTTTAATATAAATTTTTTTATTGATATATAATGCATGTCGATTTATATAGCTTATATAATAGAATTCACACCGGTATCTATATTATTTACATTCACACTTAATTACATGCTTATAATAATTACATTTTCAAGACGCAAATTTATGTAAACATTTAATAATAGTCAGTGTATAAGACGAGTATATCTTACCAGTTTTGTGTGAGTCTTGCATCGACGTTAGAATAATAATAAAAAGGTTTCTACTTTCAAGTGCAGACATCTCAAACACTTTTTTGAAGCAACGGAACACCCTAACTATAGCCAATCAAATATGAAACACATACATATCTATGATTACGATAAACAAAAGATGTATATATATATATATATATCAAAAAGATTGTCTTTTATTTTATTTTCTCTGCAAACTAGATTTTTTTTTCTAATTATTTTTTGGCGGCCATTACGTTTTCTAGATTTTCCAGACTTGCTTTCTTTCTTATGAAAAAAAACCACTGTCACGAATTGAGAGGCCTCTTTTCATTCGTATTTTGCAGTCTATGAGCGTTGTACATAGAATTACACATCACTTATCTTTTGTCATGGAATTGTGCATCTAAGCATGTGGCAAGGCATCTGCGCAAGTCCCACACGATATCGTTCACTATTATACCCAACCGGTGGATTTCGCTAAACTTGCAGGTCGCCATAATGCGAAATATCTTACAGATAGAAGAGAGGGGAACAGTTATATTTATTACCTTTGATAAATATACTCCCAAAATCACTTTTTACAATGTCAGTTTCGAAAAAAAATGCAACGTTTACAAAAAGCGGTACACTATACACTTCCGTCGTGGTAGAAAATTTGATTACATTGATTCGTTTTTGTCTGGAAGAACTCAAACTTGTGATGTGGTTCAATACCATACTTGATGCAAAAAAATATTTTTAATAGAGTTCTCCTTTGTTTGTATTTACCGTGATTTGCATGACATGGTAGACGACACACATCTTGTATGTTTTTACGGAATTTCCTTTTTTTTTTACAAAATTGAGTTTTTGTACTCAAAAAATATATTATGCGAAAAAGCTTCTACACATCTAAATAAGTTTTATCTAAACTTATAAGATAGCATTATTCTTTCACCTAATATAATATTGATTATTGAACACTTGAATGAGCTAATGCGTTAATTTCATCAGCCGTGCTCCCAAATTTTCACATAAATATCGTTATTTTACGTTAATAAAGCCGTAGACTGAGCTAGGCCTATTCCACTTGAGTCGAGGTAATATCCCGCTGCTTCAACACAGCTATCGAAGGATAAGAATATCCCACACCGTGCACTCAAATCAACCCCGTGGAGGTTTTTCTTGTGCGACGATTATGACATGAGTTTATTGCGTAACTCAGTGGTGGGAGAATCACCAGAAAGCATAGAGGGAGTCCTCATTGGTATATAATAACTTTTCGAAACTGGAAGCATTTCCCCCCCCCCCCTTATTCTTCCACAAACAAGTCATCAATTTCATTTTATCGGGCGCCCAAGGGTGTAAAATTGTCAGAAGTATTGCAGTGTCACTCCTCGAAGGAGTATAAGCAACATTTGGTTTTATCTGTTTTGAGACAAAATGTTGTGCATGGTCTTTTGGTCTAACCCCGACCCGGCAACTAAATTCATACGTAATTACAAGTTAAAACCGGCTTATTGTGGCTCTCTCCCTTCCTTCAAACTATAATGTGGGAAAGAAAGACAAAGTATCCCGTGATTCATCAATGAGTTTATAATTATGTACATGTTTACTTTCAAGCATCGAGACTTAAATCAGGGGTCGAGAAAGAGCGTGGTCTACATTTTGGACAAGTCGTTGATGTATCATGCGTCGCAAACATGCTGTTTCTAGGAGTTTTAGATAATTAGTTGAGAGTGTCAACCGCTATATGTTGAGAAATTCGCTAAATGTTGGGAAAAAAACTGCACGTGTGTATTTCAGCAAAAACATGACAGCATCAGTATTTTGTTGTGAATTGTAATACGTAACGCAAAGAATTTGCGTGATATATTCAGAGAAAATAACTCACTGTAATGATTATAAAAGTTATATCTTTTGTAAATTGATTCGGATACTGAATGCACGAAATTGAACTCCTCTTTTGCTTTCCATATATAGAGGACTTTGGAACTTGATGATTTGTGCCAGATGGTCATATCCAGGTAAAAGTTTTCTGCTTGACTAAATTTCAGATTCAAAGAGCAAAATACGGATTCGAATGAATATATGTAGGTACATCTTTTGTTGTAAGTGTTCGATTAAAATATGTTGATTTCATAATCGGAAATTAAAAGATATGCATTTGAAAAATTAGAAATATTCTCAAATTAAAAACACTTCAATATCAATTTCGACAATCTAATTATTATTTGAACAAAAATTTAATAAAGTATATTTTTGTGTAGAGAATTATTTTCCCGATTGAAAGGAATTTTATATCAAAGAGTTTTAAAAGAAAATATAACTTTTGGCACAAAAATGAATGAGCCAGGTAGAATATATACGTATGCTGATAAAAGACATGAAAACCTTATCTTCACCGACACAGACACGCAACATACAAGTAACATTGAAAGAAAAAGTGGGAGTGACTTTTTCACCCAACCGTTTAAAACAAGATCGCATGACGAGATAGATCAGCGCTTAAAATGTTTCCCTCTTTTTTGTATTTCTCTCCTTGCTCGTCGAACGAAACCCTCCTCTTCTAAAATAAAACAACAACCGCGCTGATATCACATAACATGATCGCAAACAATGATATTTTTGTTATTGATTTTCATAAAGTCATGTATTATTTGCTTCATTTTTATCATGGACAAGTGTGTATTACATGCTTATATGTAATCTTCTTAATGACAAGCTTAATAAAATAACTCTAGGGGGTTAATTGAAAAGGAATGAAATAATATTTATGACATGTTAAGTGAGATATTTAGAAAAAGTAGGAAGTTGCGCATATTATACTTTTAATGTTAATTAATAATAATATACTTGAATGCAATTCTCACCGGAATAAACTCATTGAGAAAATGGTGCTATAATTTTTATTGTGTTGAAATAATAATTATATTAATGAAAAGCTTTATTATAATAATTACACTGCCTAATATTTGTATGTACAAATACAGATATATATGTATGTACATATATCGTACATCTAGATAAATTTGTAGGCGTACCTAAATGTACAGTCATCTAACAGTTGAATGTTATATATTTTGTTTCTATAATGCAAATAATGCGCACAGCTTTTAAATATCAATCAAGTATATATGACAGCAAGATAATGAACTCGTGTCAAGCATTTTTTCTAACACTGTGCCTACATAATGTATCATGCATAAAGTATAATTAAACATATAGAGTTTTCATTTTATGCTTCATATACATCGTGCTATAAATTTTCATCGGTTAAAAATCGTTTTATTTCAACAAATTTAATGTAAATGGATTAACAAAAGTAGTATTAAATATTGTTATTAAATTAATTTTATAAACAAATATATATTTTTTTACAATTTATCAAAAGTAAGTTATCTGCAAAATACAATTTATTGATTGTAGGTATATCTAAAACTAGTTTACTACACAAACTGTTTCACTGTTGTCAATTTTTAAGCCATTATTCTGCAAAACTTTCTGGTAGCTGAATAGTATAGTATTATACTGTTTCAGAATCGATAAGAGTCGAAACTCATATGTTTAATTACTCGATGGTTTTATGCTTATACAAAGGTTACGTTAACAGGCTATTAAAAGTAAGATATTGTATAATATGTGTTATCGTGAAACTAAAGAATTCAAAGTTATTTTTAAAATGTATCTTTAAGTGAAGCTTATTTTTAAATAATTAGTTGTCGTAATATTACTTTTATTTGTTTTATCTAATTGAACTAGTGATGAAATTATTTTAATAAATTTTATAAGCCAAAAATTAAATATTTCCACTTTTCAAAAATATAATCGAAATATGTCACATATAAAATATTAGGTAACTATATTTTATGAATACTTTTTATACTAATGCGAAAACCGATTGAAAGTACATCTATGTACACACACTTAAGTTTATAACACATTTTGCATTTTAATTTAACATTGTAATTAATATTGGTAGCAATAATTATTAATGGGTAACTGGGAAACATAGCATGAATATTCTTTGTATATATTTTTATATTTAAACAATATAAAATTAAAACATAATTTTATTTATTGTGATTTGAATTGAGTTTCTCTTAAATCGGATGCAAACTAAAGTAATATTGAATTGGAATAATATGTTACATTTTAATGACAATTTTATTGAAAATAATCTGCTTTCTTTGAAACTTTTCACTTCATATTACTTTTTAATGGTAAGTTTTACAAATGCTATATGTCGATTGGTACTAAAAAGTTGAGCTAAGGATTTCCTTTCGCTTGAGTTGCATATATCTCCTTGCTTCCAAAATCAATGTTATTTTACGTCAAAATTGCTGTTAAGTAGAACATCATCCAGGTATTATTATAATAGATTGAATGACTCACATATAATGACATTATTACCGATATATAAAACCACAGCATATGACCGTCCCTAGATATTAATACCTATTTAACCGTTACTTCACGTATCTTCTCTAGAATTAACTGGGGTTATCAGGCTATCTCAACCACCTACGTTTTTGGATTTGGCGTGCTGGCGACGAACTATAAATTGCACATTATGTATAATGCACTCAAATGCGGAAGAAAAAGCCTGGCATAAGTTTACAAAGCCTGCTGCCAATGGAAGGTGGAAAGGATCCTCAGTGATACCTACCCCAACCTAATACGGCGTGTGGCTTCCAGTGTGATTATAATTTAATGATGATGCAAACAAATTGAGTACAACACGCTCAGGAAACTCTAAGCGCTTCATTTCGTTATCAAAATCTTTCTTTTGTTTCAAAAATCAACTCGGAACTGCGGTAGCGTTTGCGCGGTTTTTGTTAAAAATAGTTTAGGTGATGTTTTCTCAATATTAATTTTTTTTGTACGTTTAATCAAGGCGGCTTTGTATAGTGGGGTGATGTTTTGTGCAGAGGGTGGAGACGATGGGAGCATGATATATACTTACATGTATAGTATCAGTTAGATCTAGTCCTGTTTAGCTATTGATATTGAACGATTTTGTCATATTCTATTTATATGGCAGTCTCTACAAAGGTTTGCATCAAAGTAATTTGTTAGAATTAAAATTTACCAATGTACACTATTTGACGAAAAGTGTTAATTTATTATATACTCAATTCTGCTTTTTGTATAAGTAAACATATCAATCTTTAAAATTATATAATTCGTCATTTAACCAGTTTTTGTACATATTTATATATTTTGATTATACCTACCTAATAATAAAGGTGATTTATTGAACTAAACATAAAATAACATTGATTTATTGATTTAAGGGCAGAAACAGAACATTTGCAGCAAATTCAATTATTCTTAATGCATTGAGTTATTTTGTTAAATATATTGAAAATATCGAAAAGTAGATTTATTGTTATAAGGATTACGTGAAAACGACTAAACTGATTTTAAAACAAACAATATAATGGACAATATTGAAATGTTTAGTGCAGAATTGTAGACATGCGTCATTACAAATGATGTTGAATAATGTTCAGCGGTGTAGTTAAAACTTATACTATATGCAATGTTATATTAGTCTGTAAAATGTAAATGCTTCCATTTTTTGTCAAATATTAGCGTATATATTATACTTATAGGTATAATCGTTTTATGCATCGCCATATGATATAGAACTCAGAACAAAAATTTACTGCTTTAGTATTTATCTAATTTTAATATTGTCAATAGATAATAAGCATTTACTCTTATTCTTATTTAATTCATTGCTATCTATGTATGTATATATAAATAACAAATTTATTTTGTCATTTCAAATAATACAATGTCTACAACCTAACCCCCTTACATACAGTATTTTTTAAATGCTCCAATATATAGATGGACAGCTTGTGTATGACGTCCACATATTAAGGGAGTAATATGTACAATGCCATCGAAAGTATGCATCCATTTAAGTATTTTATTATTGCTCTTATCCATTTTACAAATTAAAGCGTTCATGTCATAATTATTATCATTGTGCTTATTAAGGATATTATTTTTATTGGTGTATATAGCTAAAAATGTCATCAATTATTAAACTTTCTAATTTTAGTTGTACGTTTCAAGCGTACTTCGTACTTATAGTATACCTATAATATGATATTTAATCTAAGGGCATAGAGTAACAATATACATAGGGGTTTTATTCTTATTGTTTCTGTTTGTAAAAATCCCTACTTTTTTTTTTAGCATTTCTATATATTTTACATTAAAACTATAAAACCTTTATAAGATAATTAATTCAAAATGATAACAGCCTTAAATTCAGATATTATGGTACTATTTATGCTTGCTGGCCTCATTAGAAATTATGTGAGGTATATAATAGGTGCCAAATAATAAATTTAGTGGAATATTTAATCCCTATTACTAGCTCGTACTTGTCAAAAAAAAATTCATTAAATACATCGATTTTATGTTATCCATAATTTACAATGTTATGATTGCGAAATCAATTTAAGATGAATCTTGTATTATCACTATAATATGTGGTCTAAAGTAATGTATGGCGGCTGAAAGGGTTCAATAAGCAAAATGTCAAGCTCTTTCCTTTGAGTTCTACCTTTACATGTCAAGCTCTACCTTTACGAATCTAACTCAACCTTTCGCTTATTTAATCCTTTCGTAGGTAAGTAGTATGAACGAATCAGTAGTATGAACGAATTTTTAACGTAGTAATATTTGTAAAGCGTAAATATTTAGCGTAAAGGTAATCAATAATTTAAATACAGCGAATAACTATTGATTATATAGTATGTCATATATTTAAAAAGATGGGTTATGGCAACAGCAAAAAAAATTATTAGATCTAAATATCAATTGTATTTAATTACTGAAATATCGCAACATATTTCATATATAATTTTTTAAATATAAATACAATCATAATCAATTTTTTCAATTTTACATATGTGATTTTATTATTATAATAACTATTATTTCAAAATTTTCTTTTTTCACTTTTCACTACTTAAAAGGAAAATTTTAAGGAAGGAAAACATTCAAAATTTAGTTTAATATTTGGCCAGTTTTGTCGAATTTATTCGATTTTTCAACGAACTGATTGGACGTAAATAAGCAGACTATGCAAATAATGCACCTGTTTCGTGTCCTACTGTTTGCACCTTTAAGACATAATTAACGGGTATTAAGAGAATATACATTTTTGAATACAGACAACCAAAAGAGAAGAGGCGATGGCCTAGAGAGGCAGGAAATATCTGCAAGGAAGCGCGAGGGGGCGGGGTGGGGTGGGGTTTGCTTATCAGTGTATTCAGGTAGCTCTTTTAAGATGAATAAATCACTGCTGCCTATCAAATGATATAACGGCGGAACCTCCCCACCAGGCCTCTCTTGTCTGTAATATAACATAAACTGGGTTTGTTTATCTTTTAGAATAAATCTAGTGTACGTCAAAAATGATAATTTAGTCAAGGACAAAACAATACACGCCTATACTTCATCCTTTATTCAGGATTGGAAGTTTTTAAATAGATAAAATGTGCACCTTAATTCTAGTAGTTCAAGAAACTGTTGCCCTTTTTGGTTTAAAGATTCGGAAAGGGAACCCTTTTCTATGAACATTTCTCCGTGTTTGCAAAGAATTTTTCATAGTAATATTAATAACCCTTATTCCGGAAATTTATGTTGATAAATGCAACTATAGACGATGTAATAACGTATTTCCTATAAAGAAATAATGATGATGACTTTTAATCCTATTCAAACCATAAATCGTATTCTTTTTTAGATTTAGGAAATAATTCACAACTAGGAATGAGTTTGTTTGTGTGAATCCAATAATTTATTTTTTAACAAAGGCATAAAGATTATATGTGGTGAATTGATTTTATGAGATATATGTTAGTAAGTGATAAAAAGGGAAAAGAAATTAATCTTTTGAACGTAAGTAGATATTTGTTACAATTAAATGAATTATACTTGTAAATAATACATCAAATATATACCGATTAGCTTCTTCAATGTTTATATTACATAAGTTGAGGATATAAATTAAAGTATTAGCATATTTTATGTATCTGATTGAATATTCGATATATTATGTTATAAATATTTTAGAATGATAGCAAAATCCAGAAAGCATTAACATAATTTTTTGGAGTAATCAACTTACAGATTATTTTACCTAGCTGTTTTTAAATATATGTCTAGTATTAAAAAGGATTTATATTTAAGTATATTTTACAAAAGTGAATGTTAAAATAATTGATTATTTTTGATAATCAAAATCAATACGGGTTTTAACAGTCTAAAATATGACCAAAGGAGATAAATTTGCTTATTGTGTAGATTTATATTTGAAACATTTTGTGAACAATAGTTTATGAATATTTTAATAATAGTGAGTTATTGGATCTACGTTGTAGAGTAAATCAAAGTTGTGTCAGCTTTCTTTTCAAAATATAGGTCATAAAAGTAGGTCACCTTGGTCTAGATTGTAAGGAAGATCGTAGCGCGAGTAAGCGAGACGTTTCGTACGTCCAATCCTCTGAATCTCCTCTCTTGTACTGCCCAGGCCAAAATCGTCCTTGAGCCAGAAGATCTTCATCTGCTGGCTGACGCGTACACGGCACTGGAGCCGGACTGTGCTGTTCAAGGTCACATTCTGACTGTCTGGATGGATGATCACACCCATACCGGCAGCTGTGTTCGCTGGTTGAGATAAGAGAGAGAGAGAGAGAGAGAGAGAAAGTTGATTTACAATAAAGTGAGAATATTAATATAAATTACTGCTATATACTTATATATACAAAATATTTTTTAGGTTATAAAATTTGTTGACCAGTATAAAAACTAAAACGTTATATATTTATCAGAGCAGTTGATTTTATTGAGCGACAAAAGTCATTTTAAGTTGAGAAACGTCATCTTGGAAGCCTTTAAGGAACATAAAAGAAAAATTGAAACAAAATTTATTGAAAAAATATTGAAACTTGAATTCTAATGTCCCAAATTTTTTGTTATAGAACGCCATTTTTACGATAAGAACTATAATTTTCTTTGATTAAAGGAAAAAGCGAGTAGCTTCCTTCTTTACAAACCACGTGAACAAAGCATTTGTTATTCACTAAGCGAATTTATGCTCATGGTTCAATAATCCAACCTATTTTAGAATTTTTGGGGTTTAATACATTTTGAATCAAATAAAACTTCATATCGTTCGGGCTTATTAAAGGAATTTGTGTATCCTACTTTTCAATAGGAAGCATTTTTATTGAATAGGAAGATTGTACACATGGAATTGCCACTATACTCTGTAGTTATTCAAATTACAAAAAAACATACTTATTTAAATTTATTGCGGGAATCTATAAGTAACTTTCTTACAAAAAATATATTTTAAATTACATGTATACGTAGGTGATATAATTTATATTTTGTATTTAACAATATATATTAACATTATTAATATATTCATAAAATAATTTGTTTTAATTTGATAAAAATATGGGGTAAAATTAAGTTTTGAATTTAAGTTTTACCCTATGGGGAAATATAAGCTTCTTCCATTTTTCATAAAATAAAGTGTTACAACTTTTAGCTCCATATTGGTTGCATTTTTGTCAAAAATGAGTAAAAGAATTTTTTCAGATAAAAAGATTCATATAATTCTGAAAATAGAGGAAATTATGTTTTGGGTACTAATTAGTTCCCTATTTGAAAAATAATCGATTTTACTAAAATATTTTATCTGTTTAATATCTAACTTTTTGTAAAAAATATTTTGTTGGCCATTTTACAATGAAATATGCTAAAAAACATTCGAAATTTTAAAAATATATACTAAACTCTGCTACTGTAATTTGAAGGTTATAAATTACAGTAGGAGGGGGGGGGCTGAAATTGGTATTCTTGAAAATTATTTAGCCAAAAATTGGTGAATTAAATTATCAAGACGAAATATGTATATTTCAACTGATACGAAAATTTTGATTTTTTAAACGTGCACGAATCAATAAAGAAAAGTATGCATTCGAAACTAATTTGATACACTTAATATAAAAACATTTCCAACAGTTCTTGCTCTATTGAAAACTATTAAATTTCTTGCATCTGTTTGGTGAACTAAAAGTATAACAATGTTTAGCCTCTGTGATTACGGAGCATAAATTTTATCGCAACGTAATCTATTGTCTGTGTAATATAAGTGGCGTCAGTACACCGTCGATGCCTCTGTCACTGGCAATTATATCCTTATTTTCTATCCCTTCATATCCCGCGGCGGCCGATATACAAAGATATTCACTGAAACAACCAAATTTATGGCGGTTTAATTTGGATTTTAGACTTTGCAAAGGTTTCCTCTATTTATACACGCTATGTATTCATTATTCTTAGTTGTTTGTATTATAACACAGTTTGTGTTATAGTTTTACGTCTTCTACGAGCATTGAACAAGTTACAAATTAGGATTCCCTTCAAGAATTCTAAATTTGGGGTTGTTTTAATTAGTGAAACAATAACAAAACTAAAACATATACAGTGTATAGGTAATGTTGTGAGGTCATAGTGTATATTATAGGGCAAAAACCTTTTCAGATATTTTAAACAATAGGTAACAATTCAATTATTGTTAAACCTAAATTTAGATCGTATTTTGAAAAATTAAATAAGTATATATCCCCACTGATAAAACTAAATGTATCTCATATTTTTTTATAAAAAAAGGGGATTTAACCTTTCAAAATTGTATTTATTGGAAAGATTTAAAATAACACTAATAAAAAAAGAAATTATCATCCGCACTGGAAAAGTAACATAATTAACAATATTTTTAAAACACTTTCTAACAAAAATAATTTCCTTACCTATACGTTTATCATTGTAAAATATAAACACTAAACTCTTTTTTTTACACTTTAGTTAATTAAATTACGAGAAAAAAAGTGATACCTATCAAATGTTCTAAATATTTTTAAATTACCTTAACAAAGAAGCCTATCTTAGAATACACGTAATAAAATTGTAAGAAAATTTACAGAATTCTTGTTGCATATTATGAGTGGGCATTTCATGCCTAATTGGTAATATAATATTAGATAAATGTGCATTAGTTTTTGCTTTACTTCTCCTTTAAGAAAGGAAGTTAAGTTCTCTTTTGGTCAGCAGTGGAGGATTCCAACAAGGAGAGCTACAGGGGGTCATTGGCTGTAAAGTTAAGAAGGATCCAGCTTTGAATAGGCGTGGAAAGAGGAGAGAGTTTGGGCAGAGGCAAAGGTCGACTCGTCGAACTGTTCCGTGCTAATTTAAAATTTAATGTGAGAATTAAAAATAGTGTTTGGCTTCCGCAAGCAAGTCGTCAAAGAATCTTCTTACAATTAGTCATGCCCAGTCGATGATAACAAATGGGTGCGAGACTTATCCTCTTCTATGAAACTGGCTTATCTTTGCTGGCTCTATCCCGGTATTGTATGTGCATCTATAGAGTAGGGCCGTGAAATTATACATATATAGGATGACAGTGGTCCATCATTACCCCATTTGAGCTTTTGATTTGTTTGTCCAAGCATGACAGCGTCACTTGGGCGATGAGTCAACCCCGGTTCGGATTCAATTCTTAAAATGGGAAATATTATCACAGAGATAAGATTGACCTATAGCCTGTGCAGCCATATAGGTTTTATATGGGCTTGCTCATTCCTTAACAAATATTCATGAAATTTTAATAATAATATTTTCATTTATATTTTAAATTAAAAAAGCTCACTTCAATTCAAATAAAAGAAAAAACAAACACTAGAGGAACAAAAATAAACAAGTCTTGCATTTAATGACCGGAAGTCATTCCATCAACATGCATTTCTTTTTATGTCCATTAAAAGGAAGAAGAAAGAGAAAAAAAACTTTGACTTGAAAAGCGACTTTCTAATTCCGCATGTTATAATTAAGGGGTCTTCGGAGTGATTATGCAACTAGCAACACTGAGCCAGACAAGCTCTTCTTTGCCAAAATGGAAAACGACAAATTCTTTTGGACAGCTAATAGCAGCTAGGTGATGTTTTCCTTATTAAAAAGAAAGAGATAAGTCTTTTCCACTGGATGTTTTGTGGTTAGATTGTTAGCATGAGATGTATGTATAATACATATCTGGTTTTATTCTTCGACCAATTATTATGACTCATTTTCATGGATCTTAATACCATGTTGTTTTGTCTAAAACAATGGATTAACGCCTGGGGCTAGTATTTAACTGCAGGGGGTAACGGCGAAGGCGAAGGCGAAGAACCAAGAACCATTGACTATATACCTACAAGGTAAAATACATTATATACACTACCGCGCATTATTTCTTACAGACAATGACTCTTATAAGGAGAAAGAAGTGATAAAGAAACAAATATGAAGAAGTTATGAAGGAGGGGCGGATTCGTGAAGGGTGTATATTATATGTAGTTGTGTTTCCTTAGCAGTGTAAAGTCAGCCGAGAATCTAACGGGAGAATATGGAATATTCAGGTTTGATAATGTGTTTGGCAAATAAAGAATCATGAGATGGATCCGTTACATAATACTTTTGTGTACATAAGCTAAATTGCAAGCAAAAAACAAAAAACATGCTAATATTTTATTTATGTAATATTTTTTGTGTGTATATATGGATATAACACGATGGGGTCTATGCGGTTGATATTATATACAGCATATATTAATACGAAAAGTTTCGCCATATTATACTTTTGTGTTTCCCAAGACTTCAAAATAAAAATGGGATACACAATAAGACTATGGCGCTAGTTACCTTATGGTGAAACAGATACTTGAAGAAGACGGAGCTAGAATCATCACCACTAAAGAGTTAACTCTACCGTTTCTAACTTAAGTACGGTTAAATAGTCAAGAGGTTGAATTAATATGCTTAAAATATTTCCCAAGTATATCGCTCCACTGTTAACGTATTCTTTTCATAGGAGTAAAACTTTGTGGAAATAATCCTCCTTTGCTAGACCATGTCTATATGTTAATGGTGTACTAACTAAAACATATTATATGCGTATCTATATATTTAAGAACATTGAACAAACAAAAGAAAAGCATAATATTTGGGGCGTGTTTTTCGATTGTAGCTTAGCGTCGGAAGTTGACTTTTATAAAGGATGCCACTCTTTTATATATTTGTGTCGCTTTTTTCTGGAAGAGTAAACTTTATGCTTTGTACTTTATGATGAATTTTTATTAAACGTTGTTAAGTTTGCTATTACAGCAAAAAATTAATTTAAAAACGATCACTTATAATCTTAAAAATTAATTAAAAACATGAATAATACATATATTAATGAATTTATATATATACATCTATACCAATAATTTAGCGTAAATTACACATTGCCTTGCTAGAAGATATGCATAAATCTTATTTAATTAATCGCCAAGGGCTTAAACAAATCAATCGACAATTAGTTCAATGCTGCTGCAGTTTGATAAAGCCAGTATAGTAACTATGTACCGGGGTTCGAACTTGCTACTTTCGGGTTTTTGAGAGTATGAGTCCAACACAATTGGCTACCATTCTCCTTAAAACTGCTAAGTAAGTAGCTGGCTTGATATTCACATACTTTGAGTTTACACCACTTTTAACAGTTTATTTTTAACAGTTGGACTCCCTGCCTCCAAACTCGAAGGTAGCCAGTTCAAATCCAGGTGCATACTCCTGGCTTAACAAACTTATTTTCTCTGCAGCATTGAGATAATTACGACTGTTTTGTTTAAGTCTAAGGTGATGAATCATTTAAGAACTATATAAATGCAAGGTGCAATGAAAATTATCGTAACTATTATTGACATGTGGTATTAGCCATATAAATTAATATAATTTATTACATTTTTATTAACAAAGATGACAATAAAAAGGTATTAAAAAAACTAAAAATCAATTTCATTTTTATGATTTTTGTTTGAATGAAAAATGAATGAAGATAATGATAAGCTAATATTGCAAGCATTTTTTAAATGGCTGACTATTATTTAAGAAAATTAATATGCATACATGTTAATGTCTTAAATGAGCATTATTCTGTATTTATATGGTTTTTAATATATAATTTCAATAAATATGATATAATAAAAAAAAAATACTTTTAGTAGTAGATATACACTAATATAATATATTATATAATAATGACATTGTACTATTAAATTCATTATTTAAAGTGAATTAAATAGTTTAAGCACCTATATAGAGAAATAAATATAACAATCTAAAAGCAATATCCAAATATTTATAATTCCTACAAAAGAAAACTTGTTTTCTTAGCACAAAACTATTTATGCAATATGAAAACTATAACATAAAGCTATTGTTTGTTTGACTTGTGCAATAATTCAACACAATCAATCAATCATATGATGGTTCTCTCACTTTAAAAAAGACAGATCTAACAATTTACAAAATGCATTAAAAATACACTAATTTCAGTTTTTTGCACTCCTTCATATCCTTCTATAAGAAAACACGTCTCACAGAATGTCTTTTAGGTCACGTACGAGAGTACGTAGAGCATATGCACTACAAACAACTGGTTGCAACAAATCATTTGATTTCTTAAATGCAACGTAAAACGATACAATTTCCAAATTTTCAAAGAACAAAGAAAAAAACAAGTACAATTACACTCAATTTTAAGGGCGTTTAAGGAATTGAATTTGTCAACAACTTTAACAAATTTGACATATAATGGAAAAAACAAATCGCCACACATCGATTGTCTAATTATGATGCTTTTATTCACTATACTTAATTGTTCAAACTAACTAACATATTTATATATATATATACGCGTAAAAATGTAAGAAAGTTTTTAAGAAAATATATTCTGACTAAAAGAGCGCTCGTTTAAATTTTGAATTACTCTTCGATTTTTAAAGCCGCTTAGTTGTTGATATTACTCAGCGTTGGCTTGTCGTAAATCCAAACTTTAAATGAGCAAAGTATAAAGTTAAAAGGGAAAATAATATCAGACGCCTCATCCGAGTGTTTAATTCGGCGTGTGAAAGAGCACGTGTCGCTTTTGAAAGAAAATAAAGCCTATTACGCAATAGCTAATTGCGTAATAATATTTGAATTTCGTTGAGAGTATAGGTGCGGACATCTATTTAAAATTGAGCACTAATCAGCGTCTACACAGTTGAATAAGTATATTTGTATAAACAGTCGATATCTTCTGTTCAGTTTAGCAAGTGCGTATAAGTAAGTGCGTGGTTGCGGGAATAGGGTGTCTGCCTGTGACACATCTAGCCGAAATTATTCAGTTGTTTAGGAAGCCTATATAGGCACTTATGGGAAACCCAATTCTTTTATAAGGAAATATAACTATAGGGGAATATATAGTATAGGGGAAATATATTTATAAAACTGTCTATGAAAAGTGGCCTACTCGTAAAGAAAAGAGTTATTTATTATTTTCATTCTTACATGGTATATAGACATATATACGAGATAAGTGTTTTTGCACCTTATATTATATTTATGTACATACATGTATATAAGACCAGAATTTATGAAATATGAATGCTTAACCATTATGAAGACATTGGATAAATTCGAATACGAAAATAGACTAGATTATAATATACTGGACTGTTTTCGGAAATGAACTCTTGAAATTAGAGTTCACTCGAATGTCTGGTTCAATGAAATATAGTCATCTATCAAAATATTAAAATAGAGTGAACTTAATTTTTTTAAGAGAACGAATGTTTTCTATTCGCCGCAATATAGATGTAATTAATATTTTATATATTACGTAAAATTAAATGATTATTTACAAGCACAATAAATTCATTTTAATGGCTGCTACACCTTTTTCAGTATAAACTTACTCCATGAGAAGAATAATGTCACCACAAGTGCCAAAAGAGTTGGAAGTGTTTTTCTATGAAACGGTCTTGACGAAACTCCAGGCCAAAACATTCCGATCAATTGATATTCGATAATCTGCAATAGAATCAAAGATTAAGTTAATTCTTGAAATTTAATAGAAATTTAATCTAATAGTAAGCAAGCTATGTACATTGATACATTCTTTTCTTACTTTTTACATATAGATAATGCCATTTTTATTTTTTAAATAAAAATATTAAAGTATGCAAAATAATTTAAGTACAATCGCAAAACACCAAGCGTTATTTAATAATTAAATTTATTAGCGCTAAAGTCGATACAATAGTTTGAAATAAAATAACAATAAAAAAATCTTATTTTCTTAATATGCAATGAGAGTAATACACACACTTTTTTGTTTTGTTTCAAAGCTATAAAATGCAAACTGTTGTATGAAATATAATTGAACTATTATTGGAAATTTTAAAAGTCTCGTACAGAGGTTTAAGGATACTGTCTAGGAATATAGTTTGTTTAAGTATATTCACATTTTTTGTATATATTTATATTTGTAAAGATTTCGACTCCTTAATTAACCTCGATTACTGCAGTAAATTTATGTGTGTAGTATATGTAATATTTATATTTCGTTAAGTGCAGCTCTGCACTATAGTCTGATATAATATTGTATGTATGGCATCTTTCTTGTTTTATATATTATATAGGTGTTAAGCGTTCATGCGGTTGTTTTTAAAGGAAGATATTTTTTTATTATTAATTGCAGCAATTAAACCGTCACACATCAACTTCTTAAATATGAAAGTGTCGTTCTGGGAGGTAACTTTACAGGGGAATCATTGGAACACATCATGTTTTCTAGCATCCGACTAGTCGATATCTCTGTCTTCTAAGTGTCACTCAAGTGTAGGTATACTCTCTCATAAATTGCTTTTTTAAATATGTTTTGACAGTATATACCTATAATATATACACCTATATTTTGGGATCTACCTCTTGTATGTACATTCTAGAATACTGGAATATGTTGTTGTTATTGTTGTTGTTTAACCTTAAATATTGTACTTACATAGTATCACAAAGTTGACATAGGAAAGTTAAAAGCATATATTGCCATATGTTGTTGCCATTAATGTTTCTATTATGACCATAAAACACAGGCTTTGAAGTCATCTAAAGTGTGAAAACGTACTGTTATGCGTTATATACATGCTTCTAAAATCATTTTGTTTAGAAGTCATTAGAATTTTGAAAACTATAAACTTTTGTGTAAAATAATTGTGTTAACATTAAATTAATAACAGCGCTTTGTAATGAATTCAATTTCTGTATATATTCTTAACTTTATTATTTTTGTATGGGAGAAGTTATGTAATAAAAATGAAAATAAACAATAAAAGTAAATGTATTATTCACTTATAGTTGATGTAGTAATTGCTTTCAATGTCCGAGAATTTCAATGCACCCTATAGGTTTATATTAGATTATAACACGTAAAGTGTAATTATGAGTTTAACATTTGACTGAAAATTGAAACATAAATACAATTTATTCATCAGTTTCTTTTATTTATCTGCTTTGCACCGTACCGATGCTAAACACTTGCACTTCAGTTAACTTGTGCTGCTAAGTTTATTTCACCTGTGTTCTTTTTTAATAAAATGTTTTTAAAAAGTGATTAAAAGAATATGGATATACTTATTTTAATGTAATAAAAAAATATATCCAAACATTTTATTTTCAATAAAAGTAATCGAAACCCAATTGTTTGAAACAGTTGCTAAGCTACCTGCGTAGATATACAAATCCATATGATGTGTTAACCGTAGACGAATTTCACACTTCCATTTACAATAACGGATATACAGACTGTAAGTTATATAGTGTTAAATCTTTCCATATACAGTTGTAGTTAATTAAACTTATAGGAAAGACAACTTAACGATGTCAAAGTAGGAGACTATTGTGATAAGACCATTATTTTATAAAAAAATGACAAATAAAAATATTATTATATAATTAAAAGTGACTTTACAAGCTAAAACAAATGACTATATGTAATATTAGACAAATAGACAAAAGATATTACATTAGCATACTTGACGTTAATAATGATGCTTTTGAAATTGATACAAAATGACGCATAAGACTGTTTCACGGTATATATATAAAGACCGTATATAATGGAAACTTGGTAATACGTTCATATTTTAAGTAAATGGCTTCACCTGCCGTATGAATCTGACAGGTTAGATGAAGTATAATAAGCTATGGCGACCAAAATGCCTCCCCATCTACATATATGTCCCTTTCCCAGTACCAAAATTATTCATCACATTATACCCCGGAATATCTCAGAATACAGTAGGTATAGAATTAGAAGTAAGACATGGAGAAATATATGCACAAGGTAAGTTTCTTGGAAAAATGTTACATTAAATAAATAATTTGTGGCAGACGTGTCTTCGTCATCGTCTTGTTCCTAACATTCTCACTAATATCGTCATCATTTTCCCATGCCTCCAGATTATCTACCGAGTTATAATATAATTCTTTCTCTATGATTTTATTCTGTATCAGTATATCCTGTCATTTATTTCATTAAAATCGTAAATTTTGCTATCCAAAATATATTATACGTTTATACATACGTGTGTATAGATGTAACAATATCTGCAACTCTAGATCATACTACTATACTAAGTCATTTGTTTACTAAATATATAGTTTTAGGTACATTACCACCGATAATAAGAGATACCTAGGCAACCGAAGTTAGAATATTGTCCATGAAAAGCTGTACTTTTAATAAATAATTATGCTGCTCTATTTTCAATAAATTGTGGTAATACTGCTATTGTATTTTGCAACAGTCCGAGGGGGTTTTGGCTGCTGAAGAGAACTAACAAAGTCAGAACAATGCTGTCGGGCTCTCCCCAAACTGCTCGAATGTACTTGAATAGTGTGAGTAGTGTACAATAACCATGACTTTATAATTATTTATATACAATTTTAAAATAAAACATTAAAAATAAACAATAATTGTATTAACCTATTTAGTATTTATCCAATGCTATCATTTTGCTTTAATAATGATACAAGTTTATTTTTATTATAATTTATATACAAGTCAATTATTTTATGGTTTATAAATATGACATTTTTGATAATCCCACATTTACTGTGTAATATATATATGTATGTATATGGGGACTTTATACCTAACAAATTCTTGTTCATATATTAATTTTTGTATATATCCCAAATAGTTATGGTTTGTTTATTTTTTATTATTTATTCGCGAAGATAATTATTATTTGAAATAAACACACAAGTATATACATATATGTATATCGATTCGCTATTTTACTTTTAAAATGCATTATAAAAGTACTTTTTTTCCATTTATTTATGTTTGAGATGTGATGGAAATTTTAGACGTTTGGGATTTTGAGAATTCAATATAGTGCGTAATTGATTTCTATATTTAACTCTGTAATATTTATACGGTCATTTCTATAATACGCGAATCAATGTATTAATCGATAAGCTTTTATAAAATTGTACCTAGATATGTCTACATATATAATACGACGTGTTTATTCACATGTAGGAGCATCTGTGTATATCTAGGTGTATGATAGTTTTTAAATGACCAACAATACCTAAGTATTTTGTGTGTATATATATGTATATGGTGTGGACAAAACATCTGTAATTAAAAGCAAACAACAGTTATGTCTATTTATCGGTTGTACAACAATTTGACTGTCAATAGACACTGTGAAATGACCACTGTGGAATGGTCGATAATTATAGAGGGGAAATAGGCGTTGAACCATATATAATTAATAACGGAATGATAAGAAGAGACCAAAATAAAAGAGTATTATCAATATATATATATTATATAATACCAATAGTACTGTGTACTGTATTTAATCGTTGTATAGTTAATGTGTATTACTGCGGGATATGCTTGAATATGTATACAATACCTTATTTGATTGTAAATATTGACAAAACACATCGAATATTCCTTGAAATACAAGACACTAAAAATATTATTTTGAATGACAAAATGCGTAAAAACCATATTAATGCACAGTAGTAGTTTGAGTGTAGATACTTTAAAATATTCGACATTTTTATTGGAATATTTAAATTTCACTGTAAAATGTCATTATATTTTCTGGATAAAATTGTGTTTAATAAATGGAATAAATTGAAATAAATATGATCATGCCAGATAAGATATTTATTTACACATTAAAAATCAAATCCCCTTTTAAATGTAAATACAAATTGACATCATTATATCGGCTTATAAAAGCTAATCTCTATCTATATATTTGATACCTGCTAAAAAATATTTCAGTCAATCTAACCTTATATAATATATTTCACATTTAAGAATTATATAGAATAAAAACAATTAATATTATTTGTGTATTTTAATTGTATATTATAACCAAATTACCTTTGCTGGATGTGTGCATATAGCTGTCTAGATGATTGAATACGATTAATGTACTGCACAAATAATACTTAAGAGATAAAGAAATATTTTAATGAAAGTAATCATATATCTAATATAGCTATTCTCTCTGATATATAACTCTCATATTTTCAAATCTGTAAAATGTATTCATATTTTCACAAAACAATAAGCCAACTAGCTGCTATATACACGAAAGGCAAAAGGTAAAATATAAAAATGAATAAGTTCAAAGGTCCTGTTCACTGAGAGGCAACCTGCAGATTCTGGTTGAGTCTTACTCACCCTGTGGTCTTCGATATTGTCTAAAAACAGTTTATCTTGTCAAATAGCGGAACAGAATTCCCTCCAAAAAAAGTATCCCTGTAGGACGGCCAGACTTGGTGGTCTCGACAATATCAACTGTCTTGATTGTCGGGTCGCTTACTTGTATGTAACACTTTATAATATATAAAATGGCCTTGTTGAGCAATTCCTGCTGTATGCGATGATATAATCCAACTTATGAAACGTGCAGTGAAAACCCCAGCTCCGCCCGCCCCTTCCTTACAAACTTGATGAATGGGAACGTCACTCTCGGAGATAGCGCGCGGAATGCCATAGAGAGATGATTACATTTTGGTCCACTTATAATAAAGTAATTGAATATATTTAAGAGGGGAAAACAGTCAGTCGAGTTCCTCTGAATTCACTGAGATGGTATCACATCCCGGGGTACCTCATGCTGTATTCTGGCAGGTGATGACAATAATAATAAAAATAATAACAATACTGTGCTGCCCACATCCTCTCTCCCTCTCTAATACTACAATGAAAGCAACGAGAAATGGAGTTGGTTACACCATTGAAGCCAAGGAAACGGGATTATCATCATATCGGGGAACTTCGCTCAGATATCTTCCAATATCAAGTTATAAGGAGTACCTTTTTAAAGAGGTCTCTTTAACTTTGATATGAGCAACTCTGGCTCCTTCTGGATCTGTCAGTCAGCGTAGCCCAGCTTCATTCAATTTTAATTAATTATGTATATAAAAGTCGTGAATGAAACTGAATTAAGAAAATGAAATCATCCCTCTATTACAACTGCCCCCTCTATAAAGTGTGGGTTATGCCTTTCCTAATTAGAGCACCCCCCAATCCCTGCGGACTGAAATCCGCAAGGTTAATACCTAGTTACACAAGATTACTTATACGTACTTCTGGGAAATTGTCAATCTCATTAATAATTACAATCGATAGTATTAGTTCATTAGAACACCGTTCACTAAATAATATTCGTACTTTCGTTAAAAATCCTGTTCTTCACTTTTTTAGCTATACATAATCGTTTTTAATTATTTTACAGTGCAGATTAGAGTATGTATTGCTGAAGTTTTCACTATTAAGCTGTCAATGATTTTTTTGCATTACTATAAGTGATGGCATTTTATGCTAGACAATGTGTCTGAACTTTTGTTAATTGAGCTAAATATAAACTATGTCTACGTTTTATAGGTGCAAATAACCTGAAAAAGAACATTTTACAAAAATATAATTAAACTATATCTCCGTAAGTTCAAATTACGTGCAAAATGACATAATATGATATTGCCAAACACTATCATTTTCTTCATAAATAATTTTAATGTAATGTTTATTAGAATATTATTGTCATTCATTGATTAGTTTAATTTTAGAATACATTTAGAATATCATTACTATTACATTTAATATAAATCTACGAATCATAAATATAATATATAAGCACTTCAATACGAGTATTAATTATCGCATATTCGCTCCGAAACTGTTCAATTAAAATAAAGTAGAAAACTAGTTAACTTCGTTATTGAATTATTTACAACGGTTTGTTTAAATTTTGTGGCCACATATGCTGTAACAGATTAATTTGCGTACATATTTGAACAATCTTAGCTAATTTGACTGCCCTATTTATTTTATTAATCTTTCTATTGATATATGTACACAATTGTAAATAAAACTGGGAAGCTTAGTATACTCTCAGATGAAATCAATAAATAAAAACCAGCGAAAAACTTTTTCATATTCGTGTATATCATACGATATATACTTAGGTATTCCCTTGGAAAATTGACTTCATAATCATATTCATACTAACTCTATACTAATTTAAATATATACCGAAATATTTTCAATTACACATGTACATATAGGATAATCAAGAACACCCACATAGTCGTTTGGGTAAATCACCAGAGAATAGGAACTGTAGTTTGCCGCAGTACCCGATTATAAAGGAGGGTAACACAATGTTTCAACCGTAATATACGAGTACAGTTCTTTAATTAAGCCACAGACTATATATATATACACTGGAGGATCTTGTAATTCTATCCCACTGTTCCTCTTAGTTTAAAAAAAAATACAAGCGTTACCACACGAAGCAACATGCGTGACACATTTTTACAGCTGTTTTCCAGCTCTCACTTTGCTACATAAGGAGTCAGTAATGTACATGAGAGTAGGTACCATACCAAAGGGTTAGTGCTATACGATGATTTGAAGAGCTGTATGATTCGTATACGCACACCTACACATGCATACATATATATCTAGGTGTCTCGATAGATGTAGGCCATGTCTATGCCAACTATATACATGCCTACACATGTATCTGAGTTAGTATCCTTTCTAACTATGTCTGATAACAAAGTTAGGAAAAAGTGGTTGAAAAAATATGCCGGCGTAAAGATGATATATTATACCTACTAACGGTTGCCCTGTTCATAGATTTGAATATGTACATATATGTGTATATTTAAATATTTAACTTGTATGTTAGTTTGTAAATTTAGGGCTGTTAGAAATAGCGGGAAAAGTTTTAAATCAACGCTTCTCCTCGTTTTGGCTCTGACTTCGTCAAGTCTTTCTTTTTGCAAATGGTGCAAAGAAAGCTGCCATGAGTTTAGTCTGTGCTAACTGTGTTTCTTCATCTCACTTCTGGACTTTCAACATTCAATATTCAACCTTCCAATCTTCCTTGTCCCCTTCTCTCCTAGCTACCCAAATAACTCAGACGCATCGCCTATGCCTCCTCTCCCCTATTTCCAAAGTAGCCAAGCCATAGCACCCCGAGAGATGTAGTATCTACCTATATATAGCTGCTGTTCTAGCTTCGCTTCCTTCTCCAGCAAAGCCTTCAGTAGGTCACTGACACCCGGAAATCCTTCGCCGAACACTCACTTCATCCACCAAAGTGTGCTTCTTAGTTCTTCGTTAGAGCTTCCATACTTCTCCTCCCCTTCCTTTCCTCGCCGAAAACCCTCTTTCTTGCTCCAACTATCCATCCATCCTAGGAGGTATATATCGTATCTATCTAAACACCGATGTCAGTATCTGTTAAAAGTAAACACAACGACGTGAAATACGTACCTACTTGGGGAAGTAGCCTCGTTTATAACTTCAACAAATCTATCTGTATACACTTATATGTATGTGTATATACTATCACTACTACATAGATATACATATATATTTATAGTCGACTTAAGGTAAAATCTCATACAAAGTGTCGACTCTCAATGATACAAGCTACTTTGTATATATTGGCAATATTATATGTATAAGTTAAGTTATACACATAATATATATATATATATACCTACTTTCTATAAACGACAAATGCAATATTTGTGGCGGTTTTGATACCAGCCTCATATGTACATACTTATACCTATATATCCGCAGCACCTATATATATGTATACTTACTAGAAAAGTAAAACAAAACTCTAACGGCCAAGTTTCCTTATTGCGTGAGTGAGTTCTGGGAAGCATAATATATTATTTGAGAGAAGCCCCGAGTTGCGAATGCACGCCAGAAACGTACACAAATTTTGGATAAGACATATTATTTAATAACACCCGATGATACACGTAAACAGAGGGTATTGCAGCCTGCAAGCACATAATGAGGTGGGATTTGTTACGGTACCACTACGAATGAAGGTATAATCTATGCACCTATACCTTCCTTGGCGAACCTAGGAACTTACGGGTACCAAATGGAGTAATCTGTATTTACTACTACAACCTATAATATGTATAGACTTCGACATTTTATCTACATACATCCAAGAACACTTCATTGCATTGCACTGGCATAGTGTTCTAATGTATTTTACAAGATTTATACACATATTTTATGCATATTAAGGTTTTATATCTATTTGTACATTGACATATATGTACTTTGTTTATCTCTTCTTTGGCTGTTTGGAATAAACAGGCAGTTCGGGTAATATGAAGATATTGGACTGTAAGCGGACGTTATTACCTAAGTGGTCCGTCTATATAGACACCAACATGTATTTACAGATCATGGCATTAATGTATAACTAGAAAGATACTACTATTGTAAACATAACATATCTTCTTAAGTGATATAACTACTAAAACAAACTACAAAAAATATTTCAACTGAGTTATGTATCTACTGGGAAACTTTTTTTCTTATATTATGGGTAATACACCTGTCCAGCAATTTTTTCAAAACGGGGGAGGAGGGCAAAATTCCCGCATCTCTAATTTTCACATGAATTTTTAACCACCCTCCCCCCTTATGATAGATACTCATTTATTCTGCCTGCTCCCAAAATATGTGTCCGTGTACAATTTTCATCGATTTCGAAGTGTAACACCATGTTTGTTTCTATTTCATAATGATAGTATAATGATAAATGCTTTAGATTCACCTATAATCTATGCATATACAGATTGTCCTTAGCGTTATAGGACTTATTCCTCGATTTCTTATTGTGGAGTAAATAAATAGCAGCCTGACAATTTATATCCCCTTTTCCAAAAGTCAAAATCTGTCTTGAAAGGAGTCAAGCTTCCAAGAGTTTACATGATCAAGTTTACGAGGGCTCTGTTGGTGCACATGTGCTGATATACATGAAGACTACATATTCGTATGATTATTTGCTTTTATATGTCTGTAAGAATTGTATATTATTAACGTCGGTGTTTTAAGAGCCTCTCACTTTGATATCCAATATTTTCACTGATGACTCATCATTATCACATTTGAAAGTACAAATATAATTCGATATTTATACGAATCACTAATATAGTAATGAGTTAGAGGTGAACTTGTCTGGTTCCTGGGAACATAAATTGTCTTCTATCGTACTAGTTGGTATTCAAAGAAAATTAACCGCTGCTTTTATATTAGAGAAATGCTTTTTGTAATTTATTTCTCTAGATATTTTTATGATAACCCACCCCGATAAACAGAACTAGTTTTAGGATTGATATTTTTTTAGAAATGCCTGTACATATGTACATATTTTTGGAGAAAAATATATTTGATATAAAATGTTAATGTGAACTTAGACTACTATGTAATTATGAAGAAAATACATGTATTTAGTTGCAAAAATAATGTTTGCGCTTGTTGTAAAATGAAATGCGAACAAATATTTTTTTAACAATTCAAATTTAGGTCATTTTTCCTAATAGATTTCCTAATAGTTTTTATCAGTATAGAAGGACACATTACAAAGATACGCTGATCATACATCTTGCGTATAAAACTGTTAGTTAAAGGGAATTAGAATTTGTTATTTATGCATTTATTGTACATGGTTGAATAATACACAGATATAGATTATGAAAAATTAAATATCAAATACATGTTGAACTTATCTTCTAATGCATTTAATGTGTACATTATCAGTAGATTTTTCAGTTTAAATGAACCTGGAGTTTTAAATGTCTTAAAGTCGACATAAGAAGTATTTAGAAACATGTATACGTTTGCAAATAGATTACGCATTTTTGTAATATATATTTGTATATTGAACTCATTTAATATTCCTCGTTTATCAACTCATAATCCCATCATTAGAGTTCAAAGTATATCTATCAATACTCTATTTGCAAGGCAATGTATGACATAATATTGACATTTTATTTAATAATTAATTATCAATAACAAAATTTAAAAAAAGCAAGACTTACGAAAATATCATGTGTATTGAAATAAAGTGAATAAAGCAATTTTAATTGACTCTCTCTATATGTATATTATAGTATGTATATATATAATACCATTATTATATATATATATATTTTGTAATATTGCTTTTTAGGGAAAGGTCATTTTAAATATTTCGCTTGAATATTAACTTGATATATACATATATACCTACATATTAAATAATATTATTATATTCCACATCTACTAAAGTTGAAAATTAAAATAATTTAAAAGCATTAAAAATTGTGTCCTGTTAATATTATTAAACTTGTCATATTGGTCTTCTTATAATCTTGATTTACTGACTACTTATAAAGCATACTTAAGTGCGTCAACCAGAATTTGTTTACTTTTGATGGCTTTGATTTCCGACAAATAGGAACCTAATAAAAGAACACTAGTTAAATGTTTTAGCTACATAAAATGTAAATAGTATCTATACAAGTAAATTTTTTCCATATTGTAAATTGTAAACAGAAAATAAAAAAAGTATGTTAATTATTTTTAAATTTACAAAGCACACGTTGTATTTAGTTCACGTAACTATCTAATTAATATATATTTTCATAATACATAATTTTTTGACGAATAAAACGATTGAAATTTATTTGTAACTGTCTTATATAATCAGTACTATAGTTAAACAAAAAACTAAAGAGTCATAAACTAAGAAATCGAACTAATTATTTACGATATATAGGTCAGATATTATGTATGTATAACGATAAATTTAAATCGCATATTTCGTATGTTGTGCGATGTATCAAATATACCAATACAGAGCTATATACAGATTACCGTCTGCCTAATCAAAGATCAGTCCCGCAATTATGGGGCGTGGTAATTAGTGGCTTTTTAAGTTACATGTTGGAACGAGGATTCCAACTATTTTGATACTCTTGCGGATACGGGAAGCGGGAGGGGGGTAAGAAAATTGGTCTTTTGGGTCTCTGTGCGTGTAAAATTGTATATAAAAATGTAAAATATGGCTGGAAAACTACGGGCCTTCTCTGCCTCGAAAGAGGAAATTTGACTTGATGTATTCCCGTCAATTGGTAATACCATAAACAGTCAATTTTTGTAGAATAGTGCTTTATATTCCAAGTTAAGAGGTAGTTCTATCCGACTTTGGAAAACGGCGAGCCTGTATTCACATCTCTATCCATTAGCATCCCTACTCTCGATACTTCTGAAGGTTTGTTATATAGGGCACGGTACCGTACCAGCCAGGGGTACCTTCCTAAGTACCATACTGTGCCAAAACGAAAGATATTTTTCCACAATCCCTTTCCCTCCTCCCCCTTTCACGGCATGACAGCATGTATTTACAATACGCAGGACGCGTTGGCAATCAAACGAATACGACGGCGAAAGGCGAAGAGAGAGAAGGAAGGAAGGAAGGATGTTTGCCTAGAAGACATAGATACGTCTCTTGAAGTGGGAAAGGCCTGTTTACTATTGGGCACTAAACTACGTATAAGTTAACTTGTTCTAAATATACTAAGTACCACTGTGTTTTGCACATATGAAAATTATAAGTCGTATATTAGCACTTAAAATTTTCGCTTGTGAGGAAATGCCAGATTTTTCCCACTTCCGAAAATTGGCGGGTCTGAAATAAGTATCTATACAACTTAAACGGAATCCTTGATTGATACAGTAACTATGTATGTGTATAGTAAGTCATATAGGAGGTATAGTAAGTAAAGTACTACAAGGCAGACCGCTTTTTTTGGAGTTAGTGAAATATTATAGAAGAGAAGAGGCTGGCTAGAAAAAGATAGAGGCGAAGAGGAAAGGAGGATTGGAATACGGACAAAACTGCCGTATGTACGTGAGCTGCTTAGTACTGAACCTGGCTACTATCCAGTCGGACTGAAAACTTTCAGTATAATGTTGTTCTCCGGTTAATTGGCAGACCGAATGGCTACACTGGGGGTTCATACACCTTTGGTGACCGGGAAGATTTCCCCTGATGCCCGGTTGCCTCCACTATGAAAATGGAAAGTAACTGAAACTAGAAAAAGTGTAAACACCAGAGGGAACAGTGTTACTAATGCCATGCGATAATTTTCGTTCTTTTTACACCTCGCTTTTTTCTCCTGTAGTTCTCCAGTTGTAAGATCAGTCAGTCATCTCTCTGGAAAGCGTTGATCTTTCAATGTGACATGTCTCTATTATCACCTTCTCTTCTCCCCTCCTCTCCCCGGAAAGTTTTGAACAGGACAATTCTCGGTGGTGGCCGTATTTTCAACTGTCTCTATAAATGGTGGGCATCACTGAGATTTCCATCTTGAGATTGATCAGTGACAATTCAGGCAAGTGGCAAAACTTGAAAGTCAACTACCAGCCTGCCAGCCTGGAAGAAGGTTTAACAGAAATGTTCTTATACTATATAAACTCGCCATAACAATTTTTCTGATGATGTACGCTTAGACTTAGATAACCCGAACGTTTCAATGTTTGCACACTTAGGGGATTCTATACCAACTGGAGTCAATGAAGTTGATAACACGCTTGAGCTGGCACCTGTTTAGTCCGATATATCCTGGTGGCTGCAACCTAGACCAGCGAGTGTTGACACTTGTTTAATATATGGGCCAGGTCATCTGGAGAATTTGTGGTTATACGATAATTAATGTATGCTTCTTCTGTGTATTATGTACATAGGTATATAACACTATTTTTCCTTAAAATCAATTTTTCGATTTGAAATTGTAGGTACGTTTTGAAAGCGTATAATATTTGTTAATCAATGTATGAATATTAATAACATTCTTTGTAATAATTTAGATTTTAAAGAATGCTTATAAGTACAACAAATAAAAATGAAAAAATAAAGTACAAAAATAGAATCTAAATTTTGTTTAGGTTTATTAAAAGTTGCCTTACATAAAATTCAATCACGCTTCAATTTCTTAGCCCTAAAAATTGTACATCGTTCGTAGGTTTTTGTAACCTATTTATTCATTAACCCCCTGGAAACCGGGAGGGAAGGGACATTTTTGTTGTGATTTTTAAATGAAAATGGAACAATGTAAGCTTCCGTGATTTTTGAAAAAATAAAAATAACATTTTACCACTTTTAGCGCCATATTTATTATTGTAAACCCAAAGGGTCACGTGCCCACATTCTGAGAACTCACTCATTAGTAAAAATTAGCAAAACATAATTTGTATACAAAAAAGTACATAATATCTCTCTCAAAATCGACGAAACTTGGATTCTGGTTCGGATTAATTTTATGTATTAATCCACAAAGTGTAATAAAAATAAGTTTCATGCAGAATATTTGCAAACAAATTTCTGAATTTTAAATGCATTTATTTACCTATTACTTTATAAAAAACATTCTTGACCACTTTTTAAAAGGAATATGTTGGAAAACATATTTATTTAACAACATGCGAAGTTTTGAAACTTTACTCTATTAGGAAGTTTAAAAATGATAGAGTGGCCTAATATAGATGCACTAAAAGCTATTATTGTGTATAACATAATTAAGTTAATACGATTAATATAATAATAGTTCCTATAACCATTGTTCCTTGAAATGTACATGGTTTATGTGTTATATTTAATTATATCACTTTACTTGTATATCATTTCAAAAATATATCAAATATAAATTGGAATTAAAACAAGCCTAAAATGTACGGAATATATAAAAAATACCTGTTTTCAATTGTTTCAAATGTGGACTATAATAGCTGTTTGCCATAAAGAAAGTTACTATATAAAGTTAAATGATTTCTACGGATGTCTCAAGTTTAAATTACTTAATGTGGTTGCAATATACATACATACTGTAGTAGATTTCATTTATTCATTTATTATTGGTTCTAACCGATTTCTTATTTCCTATTTTCATATTATTGATTATACTAATAAGTAGTATGTACTGTTTTCTGAATTCAAATTTAGATACTTCAAATTCGAAACTGGTAATTCAAGTCCGTGAGCAACAAATATGAATTTAGAGAATTCAAATTCGTTTAATTTAAATATATAGTTCAATTTAGCAACATTTTCAATAATATTGCAATGTGAATTCAATAAGAATGGCTGCTAATTTCCAATCAAATAAATTATAAAATGTGTATAATAAGAAATTAAAAGTAAGTCGATATACGATGCAGCGATATAAGAGTACTTATATTGTTATACTTATTTAAAAATTAGGTATACATACATTGGAGTTAATTGTATTCAATTATTACTAAATTATGATTAATACGACCGATTAATTTTTTGCTAATACTTATGAAATTGCGTAAATTTTAAATATACTTTAAATATCAAAGCTATTTTCTCGGTTATAGCAACAAACGGATTACTATCGAATTAACTAAGCCTTTAGTATGTGAATAGATTTCATAAAACAAGGAAGCTAAATTCTTAACCTCAGAAGAGAAAGAGGAGGATTTAGCGGAAGAACATCGTCCAACGTCACAATAAATATGTGGTTTGCATGTTCCCCCTCAACATTCAATATTTGTTATTCACAAAAAGGATAAACCCAGCGCACCGGTGCCTATATGCGTGGCGTGGCCCGAGACGTGATAGCTGAATGAAATACTGGACTCTCTGCTGAAGTTATGAATAATACATGACATGTCGTAAACAAACTAGGCGGTGCTAATGTAGTCACCTATACATGGAAAATGGCAGGAGTGTTGAGAGATCCCTGGCATGCAGTACGGTTTAGGTATACACTGCCATGATATGTGCATTATATGCCGGATAACGGAGTGAACTTAAGACGCAAATTATGCATATTAAACAACAAATATACCACGATTAGACTGCACTTATGTATGCAAGTTCATCCCATCTATACATCTCTGCAAGCTTGGCCTTTTCCGTAATTTTTTCTTACTAAACCTCGAAATTATATCAGTCAAATTTGATACTGTGCTCTATAATTGTTTCCCTCTGAAAGGATCTAATTTGCATGACAATGTAGCATAACTCATGGAAATGATTCGATGGTAAAAGATGGAATACAGCAGGCCCATTGCTGTGTACGATAATTTATGCTCTTAATGCATGCATGTATTTGTTACCTATTGTTTTTAGTCGCAAGTATGTATGCATATGACTAATTTATGCACTTGTGTATATAGCGTGTATTACGCTTATATCTGTCAAGATGAAATTATTTCGTTTCAATTATGATGTTTTTACACTGATTTAATTTTGTCTTTATTATATTTCAAAAACTATATTGTTGGGTGGCTTAAAACGAAAAAGTTATGATTCGTTAATTTTAGGTAGGATGCGTTTATTCTGACAAATCACCCATAAATGTGGTAAGTCATAAAATTAAATGATATTAAGATTTGAATAAAGTTGTCTTAAAGGCCTAATTATATAGTAATGATAAAAAATTTGGAACATTTTTAGAAAATTCCCATATTTTACATATTAAACTTAACATTTTAAGAGCTATATAATATAGCCAAAACTGAAGTAGGATAATAGATATTTACAACAACAAACTTAAACATGCTAGTAATAAATCTAGTTTTATAGTAAGTCATTTATTAATATGTATTAATAATAATGTTTTCTTAACAAATATTGAACATATAGTTTTATATGTAAAATATAGGAATTTTGGAAAAATGTTCCGAACTTTTTATCATGATTGTAGTTCATATGATATTCATCTCCTCAAAATGATAATATTTAGGAACAAAGATGATCATAAACTCGATTCTCATTGAAGGAAAACATCATTGTATATATAGTACAACATTCAGAATTGTATTTTCCCAATTTAAAATAAAAATGTTATGAACATGAACAATTCTTTTTTCTTTATAATTCATGTACATATACCTATACAGGACTGAACATGGTAAACTTACACAAATTAACAATTGAAAGCGCAAAGTTTTTCAAGACTTATGAGACCGTTGGTACATTATATATTAGTGTTAATTTAGAGAAATCTGGTTTTCATCAATATGTAAATTGATTTTCCGTCATTTCTGAATATATCTGCAATATGCCGATCATTGCTTTCTAAGATAAATGCCCAACATATTCATTTGGGAAGCTTTACACCCCTATTGTATAGCCTCTATAACTCAGATATTGATGTCCAATGCTATATCCACTTATTCACAAACTACCATGTTACTAAAACAGCCGAGTAGATTTTCGAAAGTGAAAAAGAATTTTTTACCGATGTAAGATAGTTGTTGTAGACTCTATTACCCCCCAGACTGTAGTAGGGAGTTTTAGTTTTACTACATTATATCATACTAACGATGTTTCTCTGTTCTACCGACATAGATCTTGTTCAATGCTTTACATAGAATAGAAGGTTTATATTTCAAACGACTGTATCTTGGTAACTATAAGAAAACAATGACCTTGAAACCTCTTTGTTATATCTCGTCGCTTAGCAACAAGAAAATTTAAGGTCAAATATTGCAATTTTTTCAACAAGACGGGTTAATTTTATTTACAATTTTCGATATCTGAGCCTCTGTAAAAGATATCATTTAAATTCTGTAAAAAGCTTTAGTCAATTTCTATGCTTTAGGAACTTATGAAACACACTGTAAATATATAAATATAAAACATAATATTTACTATTTGGCAATTTGGAGTAATATATACATACATGTATACAAATGTTTCATTGAATTAAAACATTTATTTCGGAGTTTGCACATCAAAATAATAATTGGTAGTCTATGCTTCAAATATTGATTTGCAATCATGTGTATTGATAAGTAGATTTAGTAAGCAAGTATTACTTAGGTACTTGTTAATTTAAGTATTGTATACACATAATAACTTATTTCAGATCATAAATCACACGCTATCTCTGCAATTATTACAGTTAGAAGAACATTAAAGTAATTTATTTTCAGTTTTCAGTACAATAATTTAGTAAAGTAAATACAGTTCTACTGTAATTTTGAAAATTACATTTTATTTATTTATTTATTTATGATATAAACAAATAGATTATTAAAGTCTATTAACTTCACATAAATCGATTTGGAATATATGTTTTACGCTTTGGATGATATACAAGTAATCTAAAAATGATTAACGATCGATGAAACAAACATTATTGTATTTCTATCGACAATAAAAATGTAATATTAGAATATGTAAATATAGAATAGATGTTTAAATTAAAAATCTGTAACATGCTTTAAATGATTGAATCTATGATGTTTGTATTTATAAGTTACAGTTGCATTGACGGAATCTTTGTTATTTCGATAATTAAGCAATTTTGTTAATTTCTGTTTTTTAGCTTGACTACACTTAGATACATAACGAATCATTTTTTGGTACATTGAAATTTGTATCGGTAACTACACTATACTGTAACACATTTTATTGGAACTGTTATTAGAAATATTATCATAAACAAATACTTTAAATATTTAATATTTACTATTTACTATAACTTTTTTAAATTATTTGATATAACATTTGGGTATATTTGAATGATTAGAAATGATGGTTAAATACCTCAAATTTCACTTTGTTCCTAGAATACAGTTTACATTTTAGAAGCAAAACAAATATGTAATAAAATCTGTTGTTTAATATAAGGATAAAAATGTTATGGCAAGATTTGCAAGATACCGGTTTTAAGCTACGTTTTTAATTTGATAAAAATCGTACTGCATAACCCAAAACGCATTGTCTTTCACCGTGCATACTTTTGCGAAGACTGTGTGCTTCAACGTCCTTAAATTTCATAAGCGAATCCTTTGCTCGTTATATCTATCATCCGCCTTTAAAACAAAACTGACCACTTTAACTCCGGTAAACATGTCTTTCCTTTCAACTCTGAAATCCAAAGAGGTGAAAAAAGAGTGGTTTATTCGCCTCGTTTACCGCATTGTTCCCAGTTTTAACATTGTTCGATAAAACACCTTAATAATACAAACACTTAGAAACTTCTCCTGTGTACACCCCTTTCTGCATTGTCTCTAGATTGAAAATTTAGATTGCGTATTTACAAATTTATCAATTCTTAAAAAGGAGACTCGTTGTGTTTAAGGTAATCTCTAAACAATTTATATACATTAAAAAGTCTAACTCTGTAATTTTGTTTAACCAAAATTATATTTCCCCCAGAAACTCAACATTGATTTAGATTTAAAAAATGGTATTAACTCTCCTTATATGTGTGCATTTCTGCAAAAAGAGAAAATTAGTGTGTGCTCAATAATGGCTAAATGCTTGACTTCTTCAACTTTCCCGCCCTTAAGAGAGCTTCCCGCATATGCTATGTATGTAGGTACACAAGTATCACGAAGAGGAATATACGCATACTGCGATCAAACAAAAATTAGGACAATTGTATATTCATAACTCATCTGTAGATAAGCTCCACTTTCCAAATTTGAAATCTTAATATTCCAACAAGTAACGATTTAAAACCCTACTATTTAAAACTTTTAAATATGCCCCCCCCTCCCTCTTCTCCCGTTTTATGCATCTTTAAAAACTATACCGAATATTTTTAATGAATATTTCCTTCGTCGATTATTCCATTACATATCATTGTGCATTGAATTCTGTGAGATTTGGCACCAAAAATATCGGACAACTCATTTTGGGGATAAAATCTTTTGCATCATCGCTTGTATTATAATAAATAAATCATGACTCATTCACCGCTTTTAGTCGCATATGTGTGCGACTGCACGGCAGAAAATGGCCCTCTTTACGTCAATATTTAAACAAGCATCTCAAATACGATTGCTGCTATTACTTTTCTATAATGTACATTGCATATATATAGTTATATCATCTTGGTGGATAATCGGAGGAAATCCCCATTCATTTAAAATAGTTCTATTTACATATTTTCCAGGTTTCCTTCCTTGTATATTCTGGCCTTTAGTTAGCTAGGCAGAGACATGTTCCATAGAGTTTTGTTTCTCGTCACGAATTTAGACTGAATGGCAGGGTCATGTACAGCCTCTTTCGGTTTTTTGTAGATCTGGCCATATTTTATAGTTGACCTATTAGCCTTTAGTCAAACGAAATAGGCTAAATTGACTAATTCGAATGCTTACGTCTGAAAGTTAAGAAAATTAGCGTTTCATTTCACAGAAAGTATAGCTTAAAACAGTCAAGTAAGGGCCTTCCTTTCAGTTGTAACCAACTATTAATAGGAATAATAATTTAGAGTCATTTGGTCTGCCCAAATGTAATTTTAATTCCAATGTGTCCAATTCAACGCCCAGACTTAATGCATATACCCACTTGTCTCATAAAAGAATAGGAATAGGGGGGGGGGAGGGGATATAAAAAGAGGAAATTGTGGGAAAATCGCAGGAGCCAAAGTATGTGTTCTTCGTCGTCCAATATCAATATAAAAGTGTTTTGGTCAATCCAGGAGGCATCATTGAGAATATTTCAATAAAGTGGACTGAGCCAATTGACGTCAAATAGAGTTGTCATTGACGGGTGCATGAGAACTAGAAGGGGGAAAGGAAACCCAAAACCAGGCATCTTGAGTGATTCATGCACCTTCCACTCTAAAGTAGGCCTTGCTCGTAAATCTACATGCCATGGGAAAAGTTCCTCTAGTGTATAGTCACAGATATTCCGGAATATCTATAACTTTCTCTTTTGCTCAAATAAGAAGTTGAGTTCCTTTGGTCGAAGGTTGATTATTATATTTTGTATTCAAGGTGGCAAGAAAATTAAATTGTATGTCTTTTCGAATTCAGCTGTCTTTATTTGTATTAGTTCAGCTCTTTTCAAAGGTTACGCTAACTATGTATAATATTCTTATAATAGATTTTTCAGAACACGCAATCCTAAAATTATAAAAATACTTTCGAACACAAATTCATAGGATACTTGCTTTGTAAAATCTTAGCACCGATATTTTAATTCATAGAAATAGTCCTATAAACGATTAAAAATAGAACACCATTTTCAGTAATATTATTAAGAAATTATTTTCCAAAATATGTTCCATTATAGATATATATACACTTTAAAGTCCATGGGTATTTAAAGTTTTTAAAGGCTTAATAAACTCACTTACTCTTCTGGCTATTTCTGTGTTTAAATCAGTAAACAATAAAGGTTATATTAATTCTCCCTGTGTAAGATATTCTCCGAAAACTGGCAAAAGTTGTTTTTTTCAGGAAAAATTGAAATATATAACTAACGTTTCGATACTCCAAATATAGTTGTCACGCAGCCTTGGAATAGTTGTGCGTGTTATATAATACTTATATCTTCAGTATACTATGCATAAAGGAAAAAAATTAAAGAAATCGATATTTTACTTTAATGTCTTAAATACGATATTTCCATATACGACATATATATTTCGACATATATATATTTCCATATATATATATATTTAATACGATATTTCCATTTATTTGAACCAGTTTGGCAGATGACCCTTATATAAAACGTAATTGCCACACTCAAGTTTTCAGTTTATTTTAACAAAGACTGCATAACAAAATCATACAAAATATGTTTTCGATATAATTTCAAATGGAATTTTTGGGTTATTCCATAAAAAATGTTTCCTTAATTTGTATGTTTTAATTTTTAATTTTAACTTAACTTTATTTCTATACTACTTGCGCAACTACTCAGTAAAAATTAGCTCCTTAAAATATGGTTTTCTGCCACCAAAATCTGCTTTCATCTTGTCGGGAGCAATATTTATTTCCTCTAAATATAGCACAGTGTTATCTGACATAATTTGCAAGTGCTTTTTACCGATTTTTATGATGAAATAAATAATGAGATGTAAATGAGTTTGTGTATATACTCTCATTTTGAAATGATACATTTGACCACAAAATATGAAAATGCTTAGACTGGCCATTCCTCAGTATTTAGTGATTAACTTATAAGGTTTTATTTATAAAAAACGTCTTCATGTATTTCATACTTAAGTGTGTGGTAGGTATCTAGCCCTAATGTGGAGATATGACTATAATAAAAGAATTATTAATTATAAAGTAATTTTGCGCGTGATTTCCTGAAGTCGTAACCGCAGAACATCAAAAGACACAACTATATCTCAAATAAGCATTCAGTAATTAACTCTATGCTAGGATAACGATGCTCCATTATTTTCACTATGCAAATGAATTATTGACACCCACGACATTGATAAAACAAATCCTTTATTACCTTTTAGTTTGCTTGAATACATACACGAAAATCAAAAAAAGGTTACGTCTTTTGTACCTAGAAACTCACTTATGCAGATATGATAATTCGTTGTTAACACGTATGCAAATAAGATATAATAGGTATCTGTAAAAACAGAGTTATAGTCGTAATTATACAACAATTTCTCAAGATCCTCCACGTTGAAAAGCATCTACTATATCCACCATATTTTTGGGTGTGGTGAGATTGTAGTCCCAATTCTGAAGATTCAACTCTCGCTGCCTCTTGTGGCACTCTTTCCCTGTAATTGTGCAGGAATCCTCATTAAAACCTCCTTTTTGAAGTCTTCATTTGTCGCCATAATATTTCACACTCTGGCACGTTTATCACTATAGCCGATATTATTATTCATCATTATTGTCATTAACTGTAATAATTGTGTTTTCCATTCACGCACCTTAAGTATAATGCTGTGGGGTATACACCGGGTAGAAAACTTCCCACAAAACCAAATTACCTACCTATTGATTATATTAAAACGCTCAAGGATGACAGACCTAATAGTGGTGTTGTATAATAAACTTGCTTTTCTGCAAGCATAACTTAAAGCGCATATGTATGTAGGTACGTATGTATAATATGTGGTTGCATTCCCAAGTTTTAAAATAATAATACCTTCCTATATTTATATTATATTATAAATACCACCCCCCCCCCCCATATCTATCCATCCATACTCCAAAGTATTTAAAGAAAGAAGTGAGATAGCTGATGGCGCGATAATATTGAACTGCGCGGCTCAAGCTAAGCCCGAAGCAAACCATGCGAAGCTAATCATATAATACTACCAATATAATAATATAGTTTAATATATTATAGTAAACTACTAACAATATAATATGTTAGATAATAATATGGGGCTTTAAACACCCGCGCTTGCCTGCGATGGCAGAAGGATATTTTATAATATCGTTTGCAGGGAAGTAGCTAGCCTAAAGGCGATGAGGTAAGGTGAGGTAATGTGATTTTGAAGAGGTAATAAATTGCCAGAGACACACCAGCGTGATCAGAGAGCTAGCTAGGACTGTTTACTGTGTGTAAAGTTCTGATTTTATCCTATTTTCACCGGATAATAGATCTTTCTCAGCTCTACTATAAGAAGAAATGCTCTACGAGATGCAGTGTTTCTTTGTTGAGAAGAGAAAAGCGAAGCGAAGAGAAAGGAAGGATTTGATCTTTTTTTATTTTAAAGTATATTTAAGTAGTTGTTCTGATCGACACGCTATGCGTTGCTAAGGTTAAGGGGATTGAGGAGAGCCGGGATATTTGAGATAAGCTGCAGAGAAAGAATCTCAGGCATAAATTGGCCTATTTGCTTAATTATAAAATTTGCGTAAGGACCAAAAGTTAAGATTAAGGTGATATATCTTATTGTGTCTATACATGAAAATAGTAATTGTGTTACACCGATACTTGCAAACTGCTTTTATAATCTATACAGAAGTATGAAAATTCGAGACGTTATTCAAACTTTAAAATTGTGTCGAGAATGTATTAAAATTGTTATCACATTGTTATCACTTTAAGAGTAAAGCAATCATTGAGTTTTAACTCTTCTTAATTTCGTATGCATCGCGCTGAGAATTTTCGTCCGACCATAGAATCGTTTTTTAATAAATTGTATATATCGAAACATAAACGGGTTGACATATAAAGAAAAATAAATACATTTTTAGAGAAAATCAACTGAAGCAATTTTTGTATATACTTTATTTATTTGTAAAATATTATTTTCATAACATTTACATCATATCCTGGTAACATGTTTCAAGTCTATCAGTTTTAAAACATTGTTTTGCAAACGATTTGGTGTTACTTTGTGGTAGTATTTTAAGGGCAAGCAGAATCAATAAGAGTCCAAACTTTGTGTATCATTACTCTTTAAAATATCAATTTGGCAACCATTCTTTGCATAATATGTGTATATATCCTTTTAATAAGCATTTAAGCGTGTATTTTGGGATTTCTTTATGCATTTATTCATTTCAACGTATTTCACATCTTTCTGTACTCTTGATAAAGAAATAAATTAAAATCATCATGTAAACGTGGTATAAATACGAAATCCTCAAACGTTTTCAAATAAATACAAATATATATTTAAATTGTATTTAGGAGAGAGGAAAATTTATCAAGAAATAGCCTAAAAACTATTTTCTGAGGTACATTTCTGGTGTGACATGTAAACAAATATTTAATTTGTTTCTCTATAAGCAGTAATCAATTTCACCGGAAACAAAAATACCAAAAAAATTGAGTTTGCGAGATCATTCGATATTTTGGTTTCACGAACGAATGTACACATATCCTTGGATAATATAGAATTGTAGATACCCTGGTTTTAGACTGAAATATACACATTTTAATGTCAATTCTAGATTATAATGTGATATACCTACATATATGTAAGATTTAAACTTGAATTTTAATTGAAACTTTTTTTAAACATTGTCATGTAATTTAAGATACACTGTAGCGAGGTTTTGAAATATATTTCAAGTCAACTGCAATAAATTCAAATTACTTCTTTAAGAGTCTTTCAAAAAGCATTTACAGCTAAATTTATAGCTAATAATTAATATTACATTATAGACATTTTCAATTTATCAGAATATTCAAATTGTGCGCATATATGGCATCTTAATATAATAATTGTCTTTTATGAATAAACCCGCAGAGAAATAAGAAAAATATTAATTTTTCTTGGATACAAATAAAAACATAAATGTAACCTACAACCTAACTATCCCAGTATACAGCATAAACAGTATAATTTTAATTATTTCTTGCTTTTTATGAATTAATAATATTTCCTTAAACAATTAACATTTTTTCCAAATTTTTCTACATATGATAGGTATATTGCTATACCACATTTATGTTATTCAATATTAAAGTTACTATCAACTTTAAAGTGGGAAAAAGGTATATGTATATATAGATTTATCGATGATAAGATTTAAAAATCAATACATTTCTAAGTAAGTTTTACGTTAATATCAACAGGTTATAAATAATCCAAATAGAAATCTGATATTACTTTAATGTTTTCATTACATAATGCAAACGATTTGATAAAAACAGAATAGCTCATTATCTGGTTAATAACGTGTAGGCAATGCAGTTAATTTGAGTTCCCTTAGAATAGAAATCTAAATATATATTTAAATATACATAGTATCAATGTATGACTTATAGCCTTATGTCTGATCTAATTATAATTCCCCTCATTAAAGGCATTAATAAAGGGATTAATAACTGCGAATTGTTCTCACGAAATATGTACGCAAATCGATTCTGGGTTATAGACACATAAGAAGAGGCATTGGTATATTTGAATTGGATAGAATTACCTGCAGTAATTGAGGTTTCTATTTTTGACTGTAGTTTATGTATATTGTTGACAAGCTTCCCTGTATTCTAAGACTCTGTGTACCCTAAAGCCTCTAAGTAAGCAATAATTCCGGTAAGAAATTGATACAAGTTTAGCGAGCTTCCCCCAATAACCCTCCCCCCCCCCTCCCCCTCTTTTCATCGCATTGATGGGTATTAATGGGAAGACGTACAGATGTGCTATTCTGGGACAAGCAAGAGTGAGGCTATAGTCGTTCATTATCATCAGCTGGCAGCTGTTGGTCACTTTTTACAAAACAAGCCAGTCACTTCTTTATTTATTGCTGGGATTGTATCGGAAGCAACAAGGTTTTCTGAGTAGATTGTACAACGAAGACTGCTGCACAACAAGCCTGTCAAAGCCTGTGTTATATACCTGCAGACAAAACTTACGCCTCGTGTTTGTTTGATTAGATATTTATTTATTGTAAAGCAAAAGGAAACATGTAAAGATAAGTCGAGCATAATAATCCACATGACTATATCATATCATGTTGTGTAGTATCAGACGCGCTCCTTCCCTAGCCATGTAATTGATGATGTGGACGAGAATTGTCGATATAGACTGCAACTGCGTTAGACTGAGGATGTAAATATTACCAAAAAGTGGATTTTAAAGTTAGAGGAAAACAGTTGAACACAAACTTCACACGAACAACAAAAGGGGGTGAATTTATACCTTGTGAAAAACTCCCCTCCCCGTACTGTATAAATATTTAAGAGGATTCACCTTGTACCACTAATATGTAGCAGTTTTTTGTAATTAGTACTAACCTAATAATATGTCTAAACTATATGAGAAAACAACTAAGCACTGTTGTTTATTGAATAATAAGTACACATATATTAGAAGGTACATATACTATATATTAATATGTATGAACTTCTATAGGAGATTTAGATCCATGGGAACAAAAATCCACTAAAACGTTTAAAATGTTGTAAGGCATATCGCTGTAAAATATATTATTGACTGAAATGGTGAATATAGAATATATGTAGAATATAGGTAGGATTTATACTGCTTATCGTATTCCAATAGTATAGTTTTAAACTAATTATATTCATCAACTGTTATTTTTATATATCGTCTAAAAATACTTCGAATAATGTATAGCTTCTATTTTTTAAATATTTATGAGATGTAATATATATCCAAACAATACCCTAATAAAGTTAATCTTAAGTGAAATTTGAAATCATTCTTTACTTCATCATCTAACTTGCATTAACCGAGTTAACTTGATTAAAATAAACTTATTAAGTTGTCAAAAAGCATCGTTTCTACCAATTATAATTATACTGTCAATTTTGTACTATTTAACACGCGTGAATAACAACAAAAAGAAGTCTAAAACAGTTGTTGTATTTTAAACAATCAGATATCTTAATTAACTACCTGGGAATTACTCAATCTGAAATAATCCACAATGAAACATTATCCAATATGAAAGAATAACCTCAATAGAATATTACAATATCAGATATTTAGGATATATATAAAGAAGCAAACTATCCAATAGTTCAGAAATAACGCAGAGATGTGTAGATGCTTAATAAGGCGTAAACTCAATACTGAGTATTGCATTTATCTACATAATATAAATATATATTTATATTTATACCGATAATTCTGTAAAATTACAAATCATGAAATAATTTTGATACTAAATAACGAATTGATTAAAGCAGCAAAAATGTTCATTATTTTTAATCTCTAAGGAAAAAAAATTATACATAATTCCAATACTCCTGTTTTTTATAAGAAACCCGAATCCAAGACGGGATAGATTGTCTTGGGTCTGGATTGTAGTATATTCAATCAAACGTATACACATACATAATGTCAATACAAAAATTCATTAAAGTACCTTAACGTACGCAGTACATTAAAACCTTTTATATACATATACGTAAATATCATTCACAACTGTCTGTTAATTGTTCTTCAATGCATTGATAATATGGAACAATTTTGATATATCTAAATCGTGAATCATGTATATATTATGTGTATCTATTTTAGCGTATATGGTATGTCAATAGCTGAGAATAGTCTTTATAAAAACACATTTTTAATTATTATAGTGTGACAGCATAAATATTACTGACATACAGATGAAATACGTATTTAAAATTACCACTTATACATCAAAATATTAAAGTTGTCGTAATAGTATAATTTCTATATTAAAGGTCGGAGAGCTAAGTGACAACAATGCCAACCAATTAATTTGTATATTTTTACTTTTTGTCTTGTTTATCAATGTAACAGTATATTTTGTTTCTTATGTGAAATTAGAATTGAGCTTATTAAATATAAACTGATAAACGAACTAGCTCAAAATTGTTTAATAAAAGAAGAAGTTCATTAATTACTATTATCCGAGAAAGTTCCATAACGGATGAGGAATGCAAACAGCCACTTATATGTTTTAGTAATACATCTATAGACAATTATAAATTATAGTAGATATTTATATAGTAAAACTATATTATGCTGAAAATTGTACACGAAAACAATTATTACATTAATAGAAACATATATAATAAATTTTGTTATTGAGACTACTTTAATTTAACTTTTATAGTTTCTGTCTTACAAAGCGATTTATATTAAAAGGATTGATTCGTTTGTTAAATTTATTAATATAAATTAAAAAAATTGTGCATAATTTCCGAAATAATACTGCCTTTAAATGCCTAAATAAGTGAATGTTATATTATTGCTGAACGTAAGCAATATTTCATTATATAAGTAAATAAAACTTTACATAAATGATAATATGTACACACAAATGTACATTTCTTTGTGAATTGTTTTCAGTTGGTTATTAGCACACTCTACTTCTTTATAATATGCGTCTATATAACAATAAACGATAAACGCGGGTATTTTTTTTAAAACAAACACACCTTTTTAACCAAAACACGTTGCAATCTAAAAAAATACAAAGAACTTGGAAGTTCGAATCGAAGGCTACTATTGATTGCATCTATTCATATTCAGTGGATGCGTGCACACCAGTTCAACAGTATTTTGTATGCATGTGCAATTAAGAAACAACAGATAAATATATACCTGTTCACTTCAAGTAATTGTGAACAATATTTCCTTTATGTGGTGATTGTCGCACAGAAATAATTGCAAGAAATGGGCTGTATAGAAGTATGATTTTAGATGAAACTTGGAAAATAAGGAAACAATCAGTGCAATTTGTAATAATTGTAAGATTTTACCCTTCAAACTACAATAATTGAATTTGCATATTATAGTTTGTAAAACTTAATGTTTTATGCCATCGTGTACTTAAATTTATAAGAGGCTTATGGCATCGTATCACCCTAAAATATGACTTTTAATACAAAATAATAAACTATGAAATATATTAGATCAAAGGTCACAATGCTTACGATAAATGTAAATAATAATTAAATTGAGAGTATGTATATTTATTTATAAATACGTAGTTTAAAGTTTTAGACTGCACATCGCTAATGTTTTCGACATTTAAAAATTATATTTCGTTTATATTTTTGGAGAATTTTACTAAAATAACCTTTTAAATTTTTCCGTAATATTTGTATCTTATTTATTTAAAACAAGTTGTTGCAAAAAGTTTATTCTAACTCTTTGATGATGATAATGAAATATAGTTTATTATCTACATTACGTGATATATTTACCGTGCTTTTTTCTATTTATGCTATCAGCTGCATCGCAGTTATTTATTTTCTAATAAGTATTTTACATTTCTATACTCATATCTACAAATAAAATGGAAATATTCGACTTACCAAAAAATAACAGCACCACCAAGAAGTTCACCTTGATTGGATTATAAGAATCAGTTTCCCATAAAACGATATAGAATCTTCAATAAAATATGAAATAAATTCTCAGTTTAGTGGAGGAGTTCGATCTTTTACATTGAAGTTGAAGGCATTATGATTAATACTATCGAAGCCCCAGTTATTGTTCAATAATATAAGCACACATTACCATCGAATTTAAGACAAAAGTTATCCACACAGTTGCTCGGAATGGAAAAATGAAAGTGTTTGCAAAAATTGAATGTAAATACTTCGGGGAGCAAATTCCGATTTTAATTGTTCTGGGAAAATCCTATGTATCTCTTTTATTAGATCTTTAGCGTCGGGTAAGGCTAGAATTCGCACGAACGCCAGTGAAATACTAGCTGATGTATTGTGAGGGAAATGCAGTGCCGCAGATGAACGGATATTTAAGCAGTCGGAATCAAGTGAATTATCTTTAAGTTGTAAGTGATAATGGCAGAACTTCCATCGTAACTTTCGCCTACACCCTCTCCCCCAGTGTAGCCAAGTTCCTCGACTGTCTGCCTGTCTGTCTGCCGGATTTCTAAATTTCATCCAATCAGCACTCAGAAAATTGTTTTGCAAATGAGGAAATGAAGAGGGAGCAGTTAATTTGAATTGTAATGATATCTTTAAAATAATTGGCTGTAATTTGCGGAAATATACTGCAATAAATAAATACTATAATATGTATACTAAGTGACAACATTATTATAATTATTTTAAAATAAAATGTTTGCCATTGTGTGTATCAAAATTTATTTGTATTTCGATTGCATATGTGTCAATTGAATTGTCAATTGTGTCAAATTGGGCAATTTGCCTAAATATTATTTATCCAAAATATTGAAGCTCTAATGATTACTCATAATCGTTCAGATCTGTTGGTTCTATATATATCTATAAATATATACTGGCATAATTTGTAAAGAAATATTTAAATAGACAACAAATAGACAACAAATAGAAACAAATAAGCAATTCTATTTCTGAAGACTAATTACGCTGATAAAAAATCAATTTGATACTACTGTCAAAAAGAGTGCATTCACTTTTACTTTTATAAAAACCATTACACTAATACAAATATTAAAGTCATCTGTTACCAAAATAACAATATTCGATTTTATAAATAACTACCTTCCTTTTGATACGATATATTTATAAGTATTATAAAGTCAGCACACACTGATGTAGCTAGATAATATACATAATGTTACTTTTTTGCATTTTAGAACTATATTTAAATTTCACGCAAATATGTAACATTTTTGTTAGAAATTTCATACTATTAAAAATGAAGTTCTTTTTTGAAAATATGTATATTTTACGAGCTTCATTGACGAGCTGGTATTCGATAATAAACGACAGTAGCTACAAAGTATTTTATTTAAAATGAGGTGGAAATTTCAACTTTAAAAATCGCCCAAAATAGTTTTAATTGTTAAAATATTCTAATTGCTTTCACTTCCGGCTAACTACAAATTAAGGAAGAAAACAAAAGAAACTGGGCGTTATTTATTAAACGAGGTTTATTGAAACATTTTGTAAATAACACTTTTCAGACAATTTAAAACTTCACAGCAATTAGCAAAATTAGTTGATAAGTTACTTTGGTGTTTATTTGAACTATTTACTAGCTTGCGTATTTTATCGCTTGCTTACAAATTTGGAAAGAAATTTTTGTTATCCCTATTTTTCACTTACACATTTTCTACTTTGTGATATTTTCTAGACAAACTTTGTCAAAATCTCTTCATTTTTCATATGACAGACAACATGCATTGTTGTAGTTAGGCATAAGTTAAGTTGTAACTAACATTCTTTTTAATGTAGCATCATCTATAAAAATATGCTGAAATACTATAAAATGTTACATATTATTTCAAATTAAATACTGATATATACATAACATTTACAGTACTTTCAAATATATTCTACGAGCATGGCCACAAAAATGAATGAAAATGGTTTTTCATTACCTAATCACTATCTAGTTGCTTCAGATATCAAAAGTTATTCAAAAAGGAAAAAGGACACCTTCTAGCAACCCGGCTTCAATGAGTATTGACTAGTATTCTACCGAACTCAGCATCCATGTCCCGAGTTCAAATTTAAACACCAGAAAAGTGAAGCGAACGCAATTTACATGACATATTTTAAAAGCACCCCAAACAAACGTAATACTAATATCCAAACTAATAACAGTTTTTAATCATTATTACCACTTTAAGGTCAACATTCCTGCATTCTTGCAGTGATTTTTAAAGGAACAAAGGAACAAATGGAGCAAGTCAGCTTACATGATTTTCCAATTTAAACTTTAACAACTTTCAGCGCTATATTCACCATCACGTGATCCAAAAAATTGGTCACGTGACCACACTAAATTGTTTTAAATAAGCAAAATATGCGTTTTATCTAAAACATATAATCTCTTTCAAAATCGATGAAACTCTGATTCGGGTATTGATTAATTTCACGTAATAGTTCACAAAGTACAATAAAAATAAGATTTCTGTTAGAAATTAATTATAAAGACAACATTTTGGTCAACGTTTTTCAAAAATGTTAAAAATTCATATTTTTTAGAGCAAAATATTTTTACCATTTTTTTCATTGGAATATGAAACATCTTTGTTTTACTAGATGCGAGGTTTAAAAATTATTGGTTGAGTCTTAACGAGCCCCTCTTTTCGGAATTTGAATGCGTAAAAAGAGGGTATATAATACATTAGTTTGAGTCAACAGTTAATATTTCTTATCGAAACAATACTTATACCTACATATATTACACTATAG
>JAYRBW010069683.1:0-27056 GCA_036023295.1 Invenusta paracnida | reverse complement strand
GTTTGTCTCATGCCTTATATTGTCAAATCCTTTGATTTCCAGTTTGGCTAATAAATCCTTACTTACTTACTTACTTAAGGCTTCTGTGACCATTATCGCACAGCTGGTTATAATAGTTATGGCTATCAGTTACTATATATATTATTGTTATTGAACCAAAAGAAATGTTTATTTATTACATATGTGACAGACAATTATTTCGTAGGATTAAAGTTTCCCTGATATTTATGTAATTTGTACAACATATAAAATTGTACAATAAATAAATAATATATGAGTTCTTAAAAAACTCAGCTGCTACTTCACGTAACACATTTTGTTAATATATATCACATATTAACTTAAATATGTATATACATTTTCGTTAATTTAAAAGTTACTTTAATAATATCTTTACATAATATATATAATTTTGAAACATTCGTATATGACAATAAGATAACGACATATTTATTTTCAAAAGAGAACTGTTTGAAAATAATTTACAGAGGCAGTTGGTACAAGGCTCACATGCACGGAACAATTAAAAGCAAAAATATACAACATACTACGCATAGAAAAGAACAGACAGGGAACAACAGCTTTCATAATACAAATTAATTAATTACAATAATAAATCGATACAAATAATAAGCAAACGACAAAAACGAAAATAAATTAAACGTACTTATAAATAAACTTACCCTGTGTTGTTGCTAAATTGGTTAAAGCCTTACAAGAAAAAACAAGAAAATAAGTAAATAACACATCACAATAATTAATTAGTCAAGCAATTTATTACACAGGATAGATTCTAAGAAAAGTAAATTTAACATATTTTTTAAAATTAAAATAAATTATAGGAATTTCGATGGATTACTGCATTAATTAATAAGATAAATTAGTGAATCGGATGGTATTACCGTAAATGTATTGGAAATAAAATTAAACCTAGCCATTGTTTCGCCTTCTTCATTTTAATATTTCATATAATAATTTAAAATATTCAACTTTAATAAAAATAAATGTAAAGCATACCTACACCTGTTTTTCACTCAGTTATTTTAAACATATAAGTATACAAAAATAAAAGGAGTTTCAACAACAATAAATATTTAATTGTTTCCATGTAGAAAATAAGTACTATTAAAGAATACAAAATAATGCTTTTATTTATGCTTATTCACTATACAAATAAAATTAAGAATCTACACAATGGGTAATACATATTCTTAAATATTATTCAAAGCATTTTGTACAGTTATTAACTAACTTATTTGATTTAAATGTTATTTAGATGTTAGTATCTGTAACCATGTTTTGCTTATCCTTGGTATTTGTGGTCTAATAATAATTACATGATTTCTGCTTTTGATTGATGATATTATTTATAATGTGTAATTTGTATTTTACGATAACATAATATATTAGCATAGGAACTGTCGCTTTTAGCTCAAATAAATGAATGTGGATTAAAAATATTGGGTATAGGAAATCTGGTGACAGCGTTTCGCGAAGACATGAAGATGTGGAAATCGATTTAAATATTATTATTTTCAGTTGACTAAGCTGAACTATCTTAATAAAATATTAGAATGAAGCAAAAGTAAAGTGACGGTCTCATAATCATAATTGGAATTGGAATTTATACGCCTAATCTCTGACAGAATTGAGAATGCGTTGAGAAATGTATATTTCATGAATTCCTGAAAACATGAACATAAAATTCTTATACACCAAAAACAATTATATGAACAAAACCAATAGTAGATTATAAGCTAATTTCTTTTATGTTGTAATGATTAATCTCTTTCAAATGTAATGCTTGATAATCACAGATAATTTTATATTAGCCATTTATTATGTATGTATCAATAATATTATCGTAACAGAAACAATTATTGATAAGAGATATACAACTGAATATAACCGCTTCAGACAATGAGATTGTGTTACAATTCAAATGTATAACAACTAATTTCATGCTGCGAAGATTTACACAATTTATTCCAAAATGCATACTGCTAAGAATAAATACACGAACCTCTACTGACTGTTGTCAGATATAGTAAGGAAAAGATGAGGACTTACATGTCTCCATTCAACAAGTTCCTCGACAGTATCGGGGGACAGAAGAACCGATGAGTCATCTGCTAGCTCAACCTTGAGAACATGCTGACGATCGCGAACCTGAGAAGAGAGAGAAAGAGTAGGAAACGCGTCATGTACGAGCAATCATAATAAAGGGCTATCACTAAAAAATATATATAAAGTGTGTTTATAATGTTATCAATAAATAATTTTTAATTTTCTCAAAATCAAGGAACAGTAGCTTCTTGTATATGTATATATAATATTTTAATAAAGTTTATACTCGTATGTATGATAAGTAATTTAATGCACAATGCGAGAACATATAAAAAACTTTTAATGTAATATTATATTCCACCTATAAAAAACAGTGTACTATTGTGTTTCGAATGTGTAACAATTTTTGAATACTTTACAGATTAAAAAATTCATATTGCATAGGGAGAACTTATATATTATGATACTTATATATCACTTACTATAATTTTGAAGCTTGATTTGGCATAAATTAGTGTTATTGAATTTATCAACAGTGCGGTGGGTGTAGGCTGCTAAAGAGACGTAACAAGGTTGAAACAGCGCTTATGAAACCACCAGTTCATATTTAAAAGTATATTTTCATAATATGAAGATGAATATAGAGACGCTTATAAGTCACCCACCTTATCGACTACGATAACTGCAGCCTCCATTAGCATGTAGACAGCTATGAGGCGACTATCGCCAGTTTGACTCCTCTTCACGCCGCAGTAGTTCCCCAACCCACTACCACCCCCTTGACCACCTCCGTTCTCTACGACAAGATCCACCTTGTACAAGCAAAGCGACTGACTCGTGAGGATAACCAGTCGAAGAGGCCACATGTCACCGCTCCGTCGATGCCGCACCACCGAGGAACGCCGACGAACGCGCAGGAATCCTGAAAATTGTGGCAACCCGGAGCTCCAACCACCCTGACTAGAGGCCGGTGGGATGGTACTGTTGATTGTAGTGGCGCTGGTGGTTGACAGGGTGCTGCCGTTGTCATAGGTGGTTGATGGCGAAGAAGTTGCTATACTGGAAGATCGACGGTGAATGCTGGTGCTTATGCTACTGCTGGGTCGTCGAGAAAGTGTCAGGTTCCTGAGTGGTGTGCGGTATGATGAAAAACACGTGCATATAGATAATTTTGTATCAGAAAAATAAGGTACTATGACGAAGTATGTTTTATATAAAAATTACTTAAAATTATATTAACCGCTTATATACATATACATATATAGAAGAGAAATTAACAATTTTATTTCATATTTTTCATAAAACAGATTTTTAAACATTAATGTATAAGTTGTTTATGTCATTATATTGCAATAATCAATATTAGAAAAATACATTTAAATATAGGAAACAATTACTACCTAATTTAAGATATTTTTGAAATAAAAGGAATTTTAAAAATAAGCCAATGACAATATATTTAACAACACTGATTAATTACAAATATTAATTGTAATAGTCCTTCAAAATAATAAGGTGGACAATATAAACGTAATATATAATTTAAGGTGAAATAAATAACCAAAATCACATTAAAAAGTAAACTGTGCAAATAAAACGATAGTACTTTTTAGAAATCTAACGATTTAATCAAGTTACGAAACTTTAGTTTACTTGACCAAGGCTTTTTATCAGGATTGTAGCATGGATACACCAGTAAAACAAACCTAGGAATCCTCTACTAGCGGATATTATCCTAGCTTTAAATGGTCGTTGAATTAACGCTTCAGAGGAAAATCCGATATTAAACGGAATAAACCCTTTCGGGCTGTTAAGAACTACTAGTAGGAAACAGTTATCAGCCAGAGGGGATTAAAGTACGGCTACCGCAAACTAAAACAAAGTATCTCGAGAAACGCAATTGTTGGAAAATCGCAATTTAGTAAATTGGCCTTAAGTCTCAGTTAAGTCATATTTTAATTTTTACCAAAATTGAAAGATTTATCCAAAAAAGTATTCTGCGTCTGTCTATATATTCATTTTTCTCTAAATATTTATAGTCTAATTTTTATAATAGATAATTTACTTTGGTTTGCGGAATATATATATTTCTAGTCAAAAAGTGAATACCAAAACGAAGTATACTTAATGATTTATTTTCTTATATTAAATTATCTTATTATTTTAACTGTTTTACTGATAAATGTTTAACTATAGATTATTGCGACAATATTATAGATTTTGTGATTAATACCAGTAGTTTTTATATTTAAATATTACTAAGATATAAGGAGTATTAAAATAACCAATTGACTAATTAAAGCACAAAATTCATTTTAATGGACATTTTTATATGGTTATACTTTTAATTTTACTTTCTGTTGATATAATAATATACATGTACCTACGTATTTAAAGTAGACAAAATAAAATATAACTTAATATAAATACTTAGGTAAAAAATAAATTATGTTCATTTCGTTATTTTAAAAATACTGACTATTAGGTACCAGTTTTGTAATAATTGCGGATTTACCTATAATTAGAGATTACAAATTAGTAAATGATAATAATGTGAATGCTGACATTTTTTTTAATTTATTAGGGAATATTGTATAATCACTGTATATAATTGTAGTTTTATAGTACATATTACATATTACTATTGGATAAATGAAACTGAATATCACATATTTAATATATACTTTCGTTATAATTGCCTAATTAATAATTTATTTTCGATTGAATTTGTTTTTATTGTTTATTAATTGTACACTACAGCCTAATAATACTTTAATTATGCATACACATTATTATTAAAATTATATTATGTTAAGTTAAATAAATTAATAATGTTATGTACAATAAATCGATAGATGGAATTAAAAAATTGCGCAACGATTTGTTTTCATATATTTAATTTCATTAAACAGTAATAGCGTCATTTACTATGTCTGTTGATATGTTGGCCCTTTATTATATGTAACACTTAACATATCCATGAGACCATGCAGACCTAGGCTATATACTGTAAATATTATACAATTTGCTATTGTGAAGGAAAGTTAATCTTCTCTCTCATAATAGTCGTATATACCTATATATGTTTTGTGTGTGTAATATACTAGTAGTAGCGGCATCTGTTTATGCCCTTTGAAAAGTCGAACCTTTATTATATTATGTATATTATTAATAATATTATATATATATTAACACTAATTAATAGAACTATGAGACGAACACCAGACTTAATTGCTATTGTGAGAGAAATTTAATTTTTGCAGTGTTCAATTTCCTCCAAGTCAGTATGTTTAAGGATTAGATAGTCTTTCATTCAAAGTAATGTATAATAAGATAAATCTTTTGTGCTGGCATAAATAATATAAAACAAGAAGGTAAATTCAAGCAATAAATTGTGCATAGTGTTGTGGAACTAAATTACCTTCATGTTTTATATTAATATAATGTATATATTCTATAAATTAATTTTTTATATACACAAATTATTGAAATGATTTTAATTGTGTTATTTTAAAATACACATTCTAATTAATATATATATATATCTTACTGTGTATTAAAAAATAGAACAGTATAAAAATAACACATATTTTTATGTGACACTTTGTTTTGGTTTGCGGAAATGTGACTAATCCAACTTTTCAGCGCAAGCTAAATGAGAGTAACGAGTTACTTTGTTTCGCGCAGACAGGCCAGAATCGGAAATACTTCCGGATACTTTGTTGAAAATGTACTTTAGGAACCGATTTTAGCGAAACGGACTTAACACAAGATGTATAACATGTTTAAAAGATAATATTTATCAAAAACTTATTTTGCATAAAAACCAAGATACTTTGTTTTGGTCTGCGGCAGCCGAGTATAGGGCCGGGCTAATATGGGGTTCGAAGCGACTGCATTACTTATTCAGGCAATTTCTCTAACAACTGAGCCGTTTCATCTTAATATTAATATTGATTTAAAAATTAATAAGGCTGAATTCATTAAGACGACTTAATTATATATACAAATTTAAAATAAATTATAATTTTTAACAACAAAATAAAATATACATATAAATGTAGTATAGCTGAAAATATAAGCAAAAAGTAAGTTCATAGTTTTTTCAAGATCATATTTTTGATTACACGACTGCAACAATTTAGATCAAATTATTCAAATAAAAACCTTTCTATAATTGCAACAAAAATATTGCAGATAATTAAAAATATATATTATAAACGTTCAAATATTTAAACATAATTTCATTTATAACATAATTTATACACAAAATTAATTCTAAAATAAAAAATATTTCTATCCATTAAATATCTCTATATTTAGAATATTGAGGTTGCAAAATATGTAATGCAGAGTGTAATTAGAAGTTTGATACTTCACATTTTTATTATTATTTTATTATTTGCGAATCAAAACTTCAAACAATTAATTCGATGTTAAAGATTAAAACTAACGTAGTATTGATGCAACATTTTCTTATATTGAAGCAAGTCATTTTGTTAAACAAAATTTTTTAGTACCTCATATGTATATAAATGAACTGTTTGAAACACTTTTTTAAATATAATAATATTAATGATTTATTTGTTTATTTTCCTTTCTCGTAATATGACTACATTCGATTCACACGAAAGGAAAGCTTATTTTAGCAGATATAATATATGCACTTCGTTAGCTTAAAATTGGTCAGATTTGGTAAATAGGTACAAAATATGTTTTAATGATACATAAATGTAATAAGAAAGAAAAATGGACGCGCATTAGATCCAACAAGATGGTTATAAAATATGTAACAAAATTATTGTTGATAATTAATCTGTGTGCAATGCATCTAATAAAGCCGATGACAGACAACAATTGACAAATCATAAAATGCTGGGAAAATTATATCAACTGATGCAGTAACGAATGACATAAAAGAAATAAATCGTCACAGATGTAATATATAAATGCTGGGAAAATTATATCAACTGGTGCAGTAATGAATGACATAAAAGAAATAAATCGTCACAGATGTAATATATAATGCGAAAAGTAACAAAACATATACTGCACATAGAATCTGTGAATTACAATGATTTTGAGCATAGAAAAATGTTAATAATATACAATAAAATATGATATGTACCAAAACAAATAAATTGCTCACTATATATATATTTATATAGGTATGTATATAACTGCAAAAGTTTAGATATACAATCTTCAGATAATTTATTTCTTAATTAAGCAATAAATTAAACTAAATTTACACAAGCTAGAAATATTATTTAAAATAACAGATCGTCTAAATAACGAATAAATTATATTGGAGAAACTAATTCGGTAAATGTGCAAACATAACAAGACAGCATTTTTGATATGAGAAGTGCAACATTCGAAAAAACAACATTGTTAAATTACAAAGAGAAAATCGATATTGAAAACATGCATTTATATAAGTAGCACATAACAAAGTAATAAAATGCTCAAAACTAGTACACACCCATATATCAGTTATATGTATATATATAGCCTGGTATACAAAGTATTAAAACATTATCAAACATACTGGCAACGTATTCAACAACAGCAGACATTCAGTATGCATTCATAAAAAAACTACTGATTAAGCATAACTGTTATATATATATATATATTGCAAAAATATCTTTAATTTCGTATAAAATAATACAAAACGATATCATTTTGTCAAATTTTAAAGTTCGAGTTCACTTACTGTGACAATAAAAGTATCAGTGCTTTAATACATTATAAGTTAAGTGCTAATATAGTATTATGTTATAAATGTAATATTATTATATTATTATATTATATACCTATGCGTATGAATAAAAGATAAAATAATATGCAATAATGTTTGATATAAAAGAAGAATACATTTTCAATAAAAATAAAACACGTATTATTTGAAAACTTGCATAGATTCTAATTGGAAACTTGAGTAAATTAGGTAACTTAATAACTTAAAATATACTATTAATTTAATATAACAGGTTATTGTAAATCTTTTAACAAAAACAGATATCTTATTCCCAAATGTGATCTCCTACTTTCTAGACAATAACATTACTGTCGTTCGGTGTCGTGAATTAAAGTTATTTTAATGTATAAATCGATTGATTTGTTGTATTATAACATATCAAATGTACATAACTATACGTGGTGAAGAATAATGAGACATTATAAGATCATGTACTTCGCATTAAGCTAGTTGCATATTGTATAATGCAAATTAATTGAATAAACCTCGTCCATACAGCCAAAAACAGTAATTCAAACTACATAAATCCCTGAATTGAATAATATTATACATTTTCTGAAAATATATTTATGTATTAATTTAGTGTGGTAGGTACCTATCAAAATTACTACGCTATACAATCGATCGTCTTGTTTGTCAATTGCAGGTAACTAGTGAAAGATAACTCAGCATACATAGCGGAACAGACTCTGACAAACATGTGGTAAGTGGCCACCTCCACAGAAGAATAAAAAATCTTAAGAGATGCAAAGATTACGCGTGGAAAGGTTTTATATTATTGTAAACCCAGTTTTAATACAAAAGACGCGTGATAATACTACAAGACAATTACAATTACTAAGAAGGGGGGAGGTGAGGGTATAGTTGAGAAATTGTGAGAGTTAACGTCACAAATTAATACACTGCATTACTCACTCATGTCTCCATTCAAAATCTGGCATCAAGTCAACAACTACAAAATTCTGCTGTAGAATGAGTTACAGTATATTATTATCATATATATGGGTGTTATGTGTGCCGAGTATTAGATCAGAATAAAGCACAATGGAGCATTAAGGGTTCCACGAATTACGAACAGAGGCAGAAGAACAAACTTATTCAATCCAATAGTATATTCCTGAGAAATATAGGGTATACTCTGTCTAAAATATCTACATAATTGTTTTAAAGAAACAGAAATGAGTCCGAATGTAAGTTCTAATAAACAAGCACAAACATCCATGTCTGTGCATAACACCACAGTAAATCTTGACATAAGATTTGTGGTGGGTAAAATAATTGTTTATAATTGTACAGAGTATTACGAAATCAGAACCGTGCATGTAATATAGTTGATCTCCTGTACGCAATATATACATTATATACTGGTGCAGAAGCTATGCAGGTGGAATATTATATCTAGATGGTATTTGTCAATGTAAATACAGAACTGTGTGCCAGGTTTATTCCTATTTGTCTATCTAACAGAATAATTGTTAAGTTTGTTGTTGCCGATCAAAACTATAAAATGATATGACTTATGAGTTATCAGATTTCAAACTATAAATATGTACTCTGATGTATATTTATAATCAAACACGGTCTATATATAAGATAATTGAAACCATAATCGTTAATAATAATAAAACAATTTATATACAATTACAAGTAAAATGATGGACATATCACTATATCAATTAGTTAAGTATAAAGCACACATTATAAATGATAATATCGCATAGTTAAAAATAATTAATACATATATCGATATTTTTGAGTTAAGCTTAATATTCATATACTACTATCTTATTTTAAATGATTACATTTATTTCGTAGTATTAACTTATTATGTATATTTCTATAATGCATTAATGCTTGTAAATGTATGGAACCATTAAAATCAATAAAACAATTGCATTATATTTTCAAAGTTATGAAATATTTATTGATTTGAAAACTGATAATTCATTATAATTGAAAACAACAAAAGTTAAAGAGACATTAACTAACATTTTTTCTACTGTATTTCATAATGCTATAAACGTGGGATTTGAAATATAGTAGTTACATATTATTAAATGTGATTTTGGTAATATAAAATGTAGATATATATTTTTACAAATACATTATAACAATTTAAATCATATTCATATTTACATTTTAGTTGAGAAAGACAACTAATACGGTATAGAGATTCAAATGTTAAGTGAGATTCTTAATAATCCTATTTTGTATTCACTTTTTAAATAAACCCATTTTACTATGTTTGGCGCATATACTAGTGATGGGGTTTCTATTTAAAAACATTAACCAATTATTAATTTATATAGAATTTGTGTATAGAATAGATTATAAACATTATTTTCTAATTTCTAAACACTCTTAATTTAAATAACAAATACTAGTTTTATCAATAAGGATACTCCTGATGGAATATTTTACACAATATTAAGTAACTGTAATATATATATGAGAGCGCACAACACAGAATCATTTATAAAGAACTTAAGGTTTGAAGATTTATATACGTAACATATCACAATGTATCAAACAAATTAGGGTGCCTTGGAAGCTATCACCAAATAGTATGCACACAATAAAATTAGAAACTGCCATTAAAAGGACGATACATATATTTATATACCAGACACTAGTAAATCCACTGTATTATAAACTAGTAAATATTATGCAATGTGACAAATATTTCATATTACGAGTATTATGTAAAGATACAATCGAATGTGACTAAAACACTACTAAGGTATTCGAAACAACTGAAATTAATATCCAATTTTCCTATTAGCGTAACATGCGAATGTCAACTATAGACATAACATTCAATAGAACTGTACGTATATCTGGGTAAATACGCAAATAAAGAGTTATGCCTCGATAAATTCATAAATATTATGAAAAATGTTTAGAACTAACTAAATAAAAATGACTATACACAACATAATGAGGTTGATTTTTTAATGATGAATAAACCGCCGTTCTTGGTATTTTACAATTTCCAATAGATACGCCATATAGCTTCTTATAGTTGTAATAGAATATAATAACTAATTTAAAGGGATTGTTTTTTATATCTAAAATCAATCTCTTGATTAAAAAGGACAGTTATGGCTAGGTTAGAAGAAAGAATGGTCCGAATATTGGGTCATGTAGGCTCGTACTAATGTATCCATAAAATTATGAAAACTATGAATAATATGTGAATTATAGGAAACTAAATACTATGTATATTATTTGAAGCGATTAATACTTAGTAAAGCATTATTAAATGCTAATAAGCCTTCAATATACGGATATGAAAATAGTAAATAATAAAATGATTATTTCCTTTCTGTTAATGAAGGGTAAATACCAATATATACGCAAATGGCCTCAATCAATAATTGTTTACACCGACTAAAAGATCTAAAAATGGAGGAATGTCTCTTAGTTTGTTTCCTAATAATCGCTGGTCAATGCCAAGTCCACAAAAATTAAATAACTAATAAAGGCCGAGGACTCTGAATTCCTACCTTCATAAAGGAAAAACGATCGAGTTCGAACGATATTTATAACTCACACATAACTTTGTATGATATTAAATTTAAAAAACAAATTTGTTATCGGCTGTATGCTAAAGGTAACGTTTTTAAACTAGTTTAACAAAGTTACAATCTGCTATATTTACATAATTTTAATAATTCAAATACTATCATTAAAATTACAAATTACTGCAAATACAAATAACTCTACTGTTACCTATTATTTCTGTATAGTACACCATCACCGATATCACACAAAAAGTCGTACACAACAACACTCACCGCGGAATGGCATTGAACACATCCGAGATCATCTTCCTTGGATCCTTCTTCTTCTTCTTTATTTTCCTGTCCATATAGATGGTGACTGGCGGTTCCTGTCCTACCGCCGACTGCAGAAAGACCCGAGGACTCCGCATAAAACCTCCCCCACCCATGCCGCCGCCATCCTGTTCCTCATCTCCACTCACACCGACGGCGGTGCTAGCATTCTGTAGAGGTGACGACAACGGCGAAGGCGGGAGGCGATCCGGTGGAAGGGGAATCTCGGATGAGAGAGTAGACTCACGCTCGTCGTCATTGACAACGAAAGCATCGTCCAACTGGACGGTGGTATCTTCTTGTCCCCCCTCATCGTAGGATTCGTAGGAAGTACTGCTGTTGTCTTCAAAAGAGGAGGAATCTCTTTTAGTTTGTTTCATAATAATAACCTGTCTACGCCAAATTTCATAGAACAAACCAATTCTATATATTATGTACATACACATATCGACTTATCGACTAACGAATAAATGTTGACCGACTTTTTATTGGATTAATCGAATGAATGTATAAGTATAACGGGAAATTGTATTCAGAAATGTTAATTATTTTTTCTAACCATGTAAGTGGATGTAACCTTCCAATGGTATGAAGCGCTCTTGATTTACGATGAACAACAAAAATCCAAGTTTAAATAATGCAGCGACTAAAATACAGACCAGACCGGCTATTGAAGGATTTCGCAATTATTAAATATAAAATTGAATGTTTAAAAAAGTCCACAAGTGATATGTTTTTATTGTCTTTATTAATTGGAGATAATCTAATCCTTCACTAGCACATTTGAAAACTGAATGAGACTAAAAAAACTCACAATAAAAATTTGAAGATATATTAAATATGTTGAGGGTATAGTACATATATAATAATAAGCTATAGTAAACTATACCAAAGGTATTTCGTTATAGAGAAGTACAATTTATATTGATTAAAAAAATGGATTGAACCTTTATCATAATAGTTATTCTCTGAAATCTAAATAATTATTTTAATATAATCTGTCAAAGATGGTTGAATAGGGATATCAATTACAGCAAGAAAGTGATCAGCTGTAATTCATAGTTCTTTTTGCGTAAAAAGTTTTAGTGTGATTCACAAACATGGTTGTAGTATACGGTTTTAGTATAAGTGCTGCGTACTTTAGGGAAGAATACCGATAAAAGTACCATATAGATAAAAGTTTTGATTGCTTACAAAAAATAAAGTAGATATTTCCAGGTATAATTTAACTATATCTGGAGTATTGTATAAGGTTTGTGTGTACAAATACTAAATTTTAGCCTAAAGAAGTGGCTCAAAATAGTTATCGTGAAAAATATGTATATATTTTCAACCTATATTACATCACTCATAAAATACACTTATTTTTTTCAAATTGATCAAGTTTATAAATATAAATACTCTGTTTGCAAGATGTAAGGATTTTTTAACTTAAATATACTAGAATACCTGTAATAGAACCCATATAAAATAAGACGCATATTATGAATGATAAGAGAAATACTTACCTGAATCCTGTTCAGCTTTCGAAGTAAAATCATCTGAATTCCACCTATTCTTCCTAGAAATGAAAACACAACATCATTTAATATATCTACATATATTTAATATTAAATAAACTTTAAAGTTACATAGAATTAATTTATTCTAGAATAATTTTAATGTATATAATTAAATAATAATCAAGTGTATGTAAAGAGCTGCCTTTGCAGACAAAACCAAAATATTTTAACATTATAAATTGTTATATTAAATTAAATTATTAATAAAAAAAAGAAGATTTGTAAGTAATGACAAAATAAATGTCTTAGTCGGTTAAAGAACCTTCAATTCACAAATGTTAGATCTCCGGTGCAATTTTCCAGATAAATTAAACAATAAAGGGTAATGGAAAAAAAGTAGTTAAACATGTCAGCAAGCTTATTTTATTTCTATGTGATTAGAATAAATAAAAATTTCTAATTACAAATTTTAACAGTTTTATAATTTAAATAAAAAATAAGTTGCTAATATAATATTAGTGGTGTATTTAGTGCAAACGTGCAAAAAGCTAAAATCTACCCCTCTATATACTAAAGAGGGGTCTTGTGCTCTTGTGGTTATGTATAATACAGTATGTAGTCGTTAAAAGAGGGGTCTTGCAATGCTCTTGTGGTTATGTATAATACAGTATGTAGTCGTTAAAAGGACTGGAGCAAGGACTTCAATAGTATTGCATATACACCAAGGTAGTATTCTATATAAGTGAGTCGATCATCGGGATACACAATAACTAATACGTTTGAATCAACGCCATTAATTCAGTAATTATGAAAACTGACGACTTCTTCTGGGTTAGAAAATAATACATACATATATAGGGTTCAATTTGCGGTATATACAGTAGGCATATGGGTTCAATTTGGAATAACAATCGTCTACATATATAGATCTAAAAATGTCTGTAAAATAGATGGTTAATGCACACAACTATAACAATACTAGATTTGTACAATATATGTCAGTAAGATGGGTGTGAATGCTGTTTACTACAAGCCAAAATGTGAGTGTGATTAAGAAAGGTGAGAGAGGATGGGGCCAAAAGAATCTCACCCGAAGACTAGTGAGGGTGCTGAGTAAGCTCTTAGAGTTGAAGTCTGACTCTGGAGGGTTCCTTTACCCCTGCTGTAATCGATAATAAATCGATACATGTACTATATATATTACAAATATGCACATTATGTACAGAGCCGAATTGACATAGATTTTTTTTAATTCAACGGTCATCCAATTTCCGACAATAATATTATGAGTCACTTTGCTACAATGAATAGGTACCATATACTTTTACAAGTATAATGAGGAAACGAGAGACAGCCCTTATATTAAATAAAATTATTTTCAATAATATATATATCTGGTGTACAGCAATTAGAGTAACACTTCATTTTCAATTACAATAAAATCGATATCTGCACTTTCATAAAATAAAATAGATATTTGGACAATACTCATATATATTCTATAAAGTTTTAATATAAATACAGTAAAATCGAAAATCTATGTGTTTTAATAATATTGTTAATATAATTATTTGTTCAATGATCTATTCATAATGATATTATACGAAACGCTATTTACCTCACAGTTCAGTTCAAGTAAGATATTTTAAATATCTTTAGACAAAATATCACTTATAAACTATAAAATTAATCAACTTAAAAATACTTACTGTTCTCGAATTCCCGAATAATAATCCTGCTCCTAAAAGATAACACATAATAATAAAGATCATTTAAATAATAATAACAAAAATTTTTGCAATGTTAATATTGCAAAGTAATATAATATGATTAATAAGTCTCTACAAAATAGTTCCAATAAAATACATAATATGCAAAAATATAATAAAGTAATAAAATTTAGCACTTACACAAAATGTTAATTTTAAATATTTACTTAAATAAAAATAAACTGAAATTTCCACCAAGAGAACAATAATATATGTACCCAACAGATGAGATTCATATCATAATTAATAGATAACAATAGTAATAATTCAATTATAATTATACATATTACAGTTACAAATATAGCTTTTATAATTGAAAAATAAAGATAATGCCTGCACAGTTTAATATATATAGATAGGTATAAATAGTAACAAATATAAAATGACAAAATATTTACATTTTAACAGATTATCATTTGTTAATTTAAGAAATATATTTAAAAGGTTTCTTTGAAACGTTTATTGTTACAAAAGATATATCAATAAAATTATATCCAGAACATAATTAAACTACCAGATATTGTGCATATATATACTTATAATAATTTTAAAAATTCACCAAACTCATTAAAAATCTGACATATCAGACTAATCGTAAAAGTCCAAACAAATTCCGCAATGCTACTAAAATGAAAAATTCTGAAAATATTTGCATATACCTATATATAGAGGAGATTTACTTTCAATGACTTGTGCTGCCCCATAATATATACAACTTTTTATTATTATAATTATTAATAACAAAAGATGCAGCAAATTGTTCTAAACGAAGGCTTAATTGTACGTATTAATTGACAATTTTCAGTTCTTAATTTTACGAAATAACAAATTTTAATTACTTTTATGACTAGTAGAATATACCTATATCATTTACTTTTAAAAAGAATAGGCTTATAAACATTGTACTCAAAATCCAACTGCTCATAAAACTAAGGCAATGACGCCTAGGCTTAAAAATTATTAGTAACTCTTTGCTATCGGCAGATTTATAATTAGGATAGTTTATCTAACATTATTGTACTTACGTATAATACATACGCACTCTAACACTTTAATCCATTCTTTCGCGAGAAAAGAATGAAGGGCAATATATACCGGAAGTTCTGTGGCAAAAGGAATCAAAACAACAGCCTCCCTACCTCTCCAACAGTAAACTGTGTCCAGGAAAGCGCCCTCTGTTCTGCCCAGAAGTCCAGAGAAGATCGCTTGTTATCCTCACTTTCCCCCGATAGTCCTCCTCGCTGAAGGTACTGGTCGTCATGGGAACTGGAGCGCATCAGGGAATCACCACCCTGCTGGAGGGGTTTACCGCGGAGAACGGCTTCTACTGATGATACCCCGGCATCTCTAGGCTCCGGTGTCGTCTGGGAACGTAGACGACCTCTTCCACTTCCCTCCGAAACGTTTTGTTGTGAGCCTGGTGTGGTGACAGATTGACACATATAGACATTCTTGATAACTGACATAATGCATTCTTTCTAATTGAAATTGTACTTATATCTGTCTATATTTCATGAACTACCTTACAAATAATAGGACATCGTGCCAACTATCAATATACATATTACATTACTATTTAAATTTTTTAAAAGCGACAGACACCCTCAGATTCTTTATTCTTCTTATTAATATTAGCATAAATAATTGCATTGCTTTTATAAGCCAGTGACAAAAATCTTTGTGTAATCCATGAAATTGTAAACAGAAAAATGTATATTGTTAGATATTATATGACAATCACGCTTTGCTAATCAATTTCTGTGAAAATAACAAATAAGAATTATTAGATATGTTAATTTTTAATTATAATTTAAAGTTTATAATATATAGTAGCATAACAGGGCAAACTTGTTTATAAACCGCATTCAGTAAAAGATTATTTATTTAACTATTCAATGTGTATACAGTAAAAATAACAAATGATGCTTATTCAATACACGGAATTTACATAAGTATATATATATAAATGTTCAAAACACTTGCTTGCAAATAAATATTTCCTACAATTACATATTGAGATATTTTAATACTACATGTTCCACACTAAGTAAAAAAATAACTAAAACGTTTATGGACCGTAAAAAAATAAAACTTAATTATATTTATTTATATATTATATATAGCGTTTTTATATAAAAAACGCTCATTAATAGAAAAAGATTCATAAAATAAACTACAACCAATTAAAATGTATTATAAAAAATTAAAATAATATTAATAAATAAATGAATTGAAATATATTATTCATTTTATCATTTCCGTTAGTTTTAGTTTTAACTAGCATGTTATCTAGAAATCCACAGAATCACTTGAACAAATTGGAGTCATACGTGTCAAGTGTTTAAACCGAAAAAAAGTGCAATCATTTTAGATATCAAAATAACAATATTCAGATAAAACTAGTAAATTGCCTTAAATATAGCAATTCAATGCAAGTAATTCCAAGAATACCACAAGTAAACCTGTTTTAAATGTACATAGGTTAATAGTAATTGTTGACACAAAATGAATTCTGAGAAAACTGATAAGTAATAATAGCAGCCCCTTTTCAATGTCGGACAAATACTTGAAACAACAAACTTAAATTTAAATATAACCATAAGTGGTTATATGGATTAAAAATGATAAAAAAGGTTGAAAATGGAACAAATTTTCACATGAAATCCAGGAGAAGATCACCTCTGCAACTTACTAACCTCCGTAAATACTGTCATCATCCTGTTTTATTTCGCTCAATTTTCGGAGTAAATTTCGCTGCTGGTTTCGAATATCCTCAGGGACGTCCGATCGTAGCATTGTCTGCTGCAGAAAACACTCGATATTCTCAACAAGATCTGCCAAGATATTCAAAAACAGAAAAATATTTAAAAAATTAAAATCAAAGAAGTAATGCAAGGATTGAAGTGTTTATAATATATTAATAAGAGAAAAACAGCAGCATTTAGTAAATAAACTATAAATGGATGAACCTCAATCATTTGTTTTACATTTCATGTGTGCTAGTCAAGGTCATCAAGTGATAAATTTATTTGATATATATGTTTAACTAGATGGAACAAAGGATCATATATACATATATATATAGCAGTGTCTTTTTTAAGGCTCTTGACATCGGTAAATTAAGAACTGTCTGTGCTGGATTACATTAGTTTGCTACAGGAGAATATAGAATTATTAGGGCAAATGAATTCTTAAAAATTTGTATAGTATAATTAATTATAATTAATTTAGTATTTTAATTGAAAATATCAATGGATTGCAATAATACACAAGCATTAATAATTTTCCAGAAAAAAAGTTTACATAAGCAAATGTATGCTTGAATCTATTCTACAATGAAATGTATGTCAAGCTAAGAATAAGTTCGTTTTTAAATTTAATATGTCCATCATCAGACTTTTTACATATTAGTAATGCAATATATTATAATTTAGTTTACAAAAAGTTAAATGCATTACTTGAGAAAGGCATCTTAAAAGTGCAGTCAAATAAAGTAGTGCAATTAAAATAAAAAATTTAACAAATATTTTCAGAAAACATATTTTGTATAGTACGAGGATGGATAAAAAGTTAATTCAAAATAAATTCAAAATTATACAGTATAGCAATTATATATTAACTAAACTATTTCAACAATTTATAATAATCGAAATAAGTGCAGTAAATATAACCTTTCTTTGTGTATAAAAAAAGTGTTGTCATACTTGTCAAATTTTAATTTATTAATAAAATTCATTAAAATTGAATTGATAGAATACAATAATTGTAAAACAAAACACTGGTGGACATCTAACATGTGTCAATTTCAACTCAACTGGTCAAATATTAGTAAATGAGACAATTTTAAAAGTTATTCCGACATTGTGTTAAAGATATGGCCATAACAAATGACTTATGGTGACTGATACATAGTTGAAAATATGAGAGTACTCACATTTAGGGTATCTATTGATATTCCTATTGATATGGAAATTTATTTGTAATAGTTGTATATATTCAATAACTCAAAAAAGTTGTAATTGGTTCATAAAACTTCTTAAAGTAGTTGACATACATATGATATTTATAAAAATGACATTCTTATAGTAATTCTTTAATAAGGATTTTGATAGAATACATGTATAGTTGTAAAAGGAACAAAATTACTTTGTGAAAGAAAAAGAGTACCAATGTCAATTGCCTACTGTGTAAATAATAATACTTTAAATTTAATTTTAAAATAATTAGTTTCATTATTACAAGAAATCTGTATAGAAAGTAACGATACAACTTTAATTTAAAATAAAAAAATATACACGAATACTTTATTTTTGCAAAATATATCAAATGTATGTATGTATGTGTATCAATTAATAAAATAAATATCAAATTATTTAATGAACAATGATATTGACTTGTTAAGACTACATGATCAAATCTAAATAGTATCAATTCACTTAACAAATTAAGGGTTAAATAAATATATATATACAATAATGTATGTAATATATTTTGATATTAAAATATGTGTAGTTTTATTAAATAATAATAAATATATATATGCATTAAATAAAAAGAAAATGTATTTTCTAGCTATATTTAATTCCCTGATTAGTTTTGAACATATGTTACTAGCAAGCAACCATGTATTAAAATAAGATGAGACAGACAACACAGTAATATATGCATATAACATTTAAGCAAGAAATGTAATCTAAGATGATGCAACAATAGCTCAAATGCAAAGGTTTAATGGAACCTTGCTCACAGCCAAAAGTTGTGTATTAAGAAGAGGTTTACATTAAATTAAATGTAATATAAGATGACATGAAAGATAAACATCAAGTAATATGCAATTTTTGGCTAAAAGCAAGGTTCTATTATACCTGGTAAAAATCTTTAGTACATAATTTAATTGATAGAAATATTAATATAGTACTAGTCATATATAGTTATATAACTTTAAATAATTGATAATTGCAAACTACCAGATATTTTGTTAAATTTAAAGTTATTACCTAAACATATTAGTTAAATAGTATCTAAGATAACTAAGTAATAATAACTTAGTGAAAGACATTAGGTATTTAAGTAACATTATATTTCTTTTTTATACATAAAAAATATGAATATCTCATCTAATATATTAATAATAATTAAGCTAAAACTTGCCTGAATGAGTAAATAAGAGTATAATATAGAGTATATATCCTAAACTCTAGTAGTTAGGAATTAGTTCTAACAATATTAACAACAGAAAATATGAAAGGTAAAAGATGATTAATATCTCAGATAGTATAGTATTTATGGAGCTGAAATTTGGGCTAAGGCAAAATATATACATTAGACTTTAGCCATAGCATCTAGTTTCTTGCAGTTAAGGATGAAATCGTTATTTTATAGGTTGTTAACTAATTAACAATGTTTAATTACCATTATTTCATTTTAAAAAGTTAGGTATGTCTATTAAGAATCATTATGTTGCAAATTTATTGATTTTATTTTATTAATTATTAGAAATTGACAAAGTGCTTATTTTAGTCTCTTTTTAGAATGGCTACTGTTGTAAGAAATTGGAGGTCACATTGGACAACATATTATGATAAAATTTGGACAAATTATCTTCTTCTATATATCCAAAAACATGCTAATTGAGAAAAAAATCTTCTATTTACCTAAATTTAAACCATAGAGTAATGATTATACAAAGAGTGTTTACTCTTATCGATTTCATATACATCTTGCTGTAAATTGTTGTATATAAAAAATGGTTTTATTTTAATAAATTTGATGTAAATGAAAAGGTAAAAAGTAGTATTAAATATTTTCATTAAATTAATTTTAAGAACAAATATATATATTTATACAATTTTAACATGCTTTTAAGCTTAAAAGTTGTCTATAATAAATAATTTATTGCCTGTATATCTCCAGCTGTTTTATTACATACAGGATTTAATTGCTCTCAGTTTTTAAAACAATATTTTGTATAAGCTCTTACTTAGCCATAGTAGTTGAAAGACACTGACAATACTAAATGTATTATTATTATGATTGGTTTTTAAATTTTGTTCAGTTAAATGGAAAGGATATTCTTGATAAAATTTTTTTTGTGAATGAAGCATGATTGTATTTTCTGGTGTATAAATACCCAGAATTCATAATCATGTATCTGGGCTGCCAAAAAAACCATTCAATATTAATAAAGAATCTCTAGATTCTGCCAAAATTGGTGCTTGGGTTGCAATTTTGAGAAAGAGAGTTGTTTGCTCAATATATTTTGAACAGATTGAGATTATCAATAGTGAATCAATGTTATATTTTTAAATTTTAGTAGACATCTTACTCTTAATCTTATCCCAGCTCACTGAATAGGAAAAGAATATAGGTTATTTGGTGCTTTTTCATTATTTACCTGCATTTGAAAATATTATTTAAAAAACCCGCATTTACCCGTATTTATAAAAAATTATAAAATAAATTTATTTATTAAATTATAGTTTATATATAGTTTGAAAAAATCATAATTTAGGACACTAAACTACGGTATTGCCTTTTAGTTTTATAAATAACAAATAATTATTTCCATTATTTAACAGAATTTTTTTAATTGTTAAAAAAATTTTGTTAAAATAGGTTTGAAAATCTTCTGAGTCACATACAGCAGGTATATCCATGTGTTTAGCTGCTCATATACTAACTCTTTCTTTTATTGTATACATTTTCTACTTTTCTATATTTTTGTATATATATATATTTTTTTACTGTGGGTAAATGTGGGTTTTTAAATATTAAAAAAAAATGCGGGTAAATAACAAAAAAGCGCCAAAACATTACTATCCACTTAAAATACTAATAGTAATATCTATAATATATTTACTTATAAAATTAAAGCCAAGTAATAATAATATATTTGCAATATTAAATATCAGTTAAACAAACATATAAACCAGATTACTAGTTTTTAAATGATAAATTTGTTAATCTGACTCAATTATACTAAATAGATAATATAACATTAATCAAGGTTCATATAATATATTTAATTAATAATTACACTACAATTAGAATAATATACATAAAATGTATTGATATATAGTTTATACTCCATTATTTGTTATCAATACCTAATCCATTGGAATGATCAAGAATAAGTACCATAATAAGCATTAATATAATTATTGTTATTATTTGATAAATCTGTAAATAATAGTAATAATTTTTTTATTAAGAAGTGATACAAAATATAAATATAAATATTATTTTTTCTCTAGAATTCATGCATTAACAATTCCTAATCAATCTAAACAGATTATGAATATATTTGTAAAAAATGTCATAATATGTTAAATATTATATTTTTAAAGATAAAACATTATATATAAATTGGTCAAAATTAAATTTTTTAAACATATGTTTTAAAAATATAGAAGATACAATGTATTTTATCATTATTATAGGGATTTTTTATCCATCCAAATTCATCAAGAATATTTAACAAAAAATTATCATTTCATGAAATATTATATCTAAATATTATAGGGCTATTCATTTTTTTCTATATGCTTGATATACATGTATTGAAAATATAAAATATTTCTAGTATTTTATCACTATATTATCATGATTCCTAATCTGTCAAGCTTTATCCAAATAGATCACTATTTTTATAAAACTTCTCATTGCATAAAATTATAAATTTAATGCTATAAAATTATTTTGAAATATAACATGAATTAAAATTATAGGAAATATATAAATGTCATTATCACTATTTTCATGATTCCCAATCTATCCAGATATATAAAAAATGTTTTATATAATATATATAATTTCATAAAATACTGTTTAAAAATCATTAAGATTATATTAATTATATAAATTATTTAAAACATTTTTTTATAATTAGATTATAATATTTTACTTTTGAAATATTTATATATTGTATGAAAATATAAAAAATATATTATGTCTATATATAATGTACTTTATATTATACATGAGTGCTTTATATATGCAGATATTGTGGTTAAATCACAATTTAAATTTAATTTAACTATATTGCTATTACTATTTGTAATATAAGTACTAATTTTGACTATAAATGTGACCTGGCAAATTTACAATTAACAAGTAATAGAAGATCATATTATCATTATTTTTTAGTAATATGTTAATAATTTAATATATGAAATTAATACTTATTAGGTAAAAATGTTGGCACTTAAATAGCAATATATTCTTAATTTCTTTTATATAGCAATGTATTCTTAATTTCCTTTATATAGCAATATTTATTTATGAAATACTAAAAATATTCAATATTTTAGCTATTATAATATTAAACTGGAAATTGATCTAAATTGTAAATTAGAGCATTAGATTCTAAAATCATATAATTTTAGGAAACATCTATCTGCTTATTAACTTGGTAGCAGTCCAATTCTGATTATTGACTAATTATTTTCAATTACCATAATAAAGTATATTAATACTAATATTACTATAATTGTCTATTTATTTTGCCTTATATTTTTTATGTTAATATTAATATTATCAATTTTAAGATTTTAGAATTTTTAGCTTATGTTATGTGGTTATAAAAAAAATAAGATTTTATAAAAATTTCAATTATAATACTAAAAAAGCAATATATAATTAATTATTCATTCTATATATAATTTTACTAAAAATAACTATAAAACATCTAAAATAAAAATTAATTATTATAGGTCCCTTTTTATTCAATTTTTTATATATACATTTTTAAATTAAAACAATTTATGGCAGACTATTTTTATTTATTGCTTTTTTTTATTTTGTATATTCAAAATATATATACATTATTTATATTTATATTTTTTATTCTAATTTTATTATTACTTAAAAACAATAGGAATTTAAAATTAGCTGCATTAGTTTATCATTTGAATATATAAAAACACTATTTTTATAATAAAAGTATTTTAAGGCTTTAATATTGTTTGCAATCATTTATTTTTATTTCAATATATTATGTACTATTTATCTAAATATTTTTAATATGGACATATAGCAGAGCTGGTTACCTGTACAATTTAGGCATACATTGTACAATTTTTGGACCCTCTGTACGATTGTACAATTTTTAATGGTTTTGTATGATTTTAGATAGTTTATATAAAATAAACGTTTATTTGTGGTCACACTCAAAACATAGATAAAAATATGTACACAAATATTAAGCAAATAACTTCAAACATTGTTTCTCCATTTTTTATAGAACTTTTACATGTCATGTATGTATGTTATTAATACTTGCAATACAATAATACATTGTATGATTTCTTTTGCTATTGTACAATTTTTTTTAACATTTTGTACAATTTTGTAAGTTTTGGGGTAACCAGGTCTGATATAGTCATAACAAATAATATCATATTTTTACTTTTTATTTCAATTATAAAACTAATACATTAGGATGTAACAATATGTCTAATAGATTGTTTTATGTAAAATTTAACATCTATATTTCAAAATACTCTATATTAAATAAAATACAATTAATATACCCTCTTTAAATGTTTTTTACCCTTTCAAACATTTGTCATTTATTTATGTTTTTTTTTAAATTTATATTATATTAATATATTAATACATTCTTTTTAATTCAATTTCATATACATTGTACTATTATTTAAATTAATTTTGTTTTGCAATTTGAATTTTATGTATTATAAATTTATTTTGCCATATCCTTGTACTGCACACTTGCTGCACACTTGTTAGAATTTGAAATATATATGTATTATTTGCAGGAATTTTATACTAGGTACAATTGCCAATTCTTTAAATAAACAATTCAGTAATTTTTTATAATGATTGTTTATTTTAAGTCTTGAATAATATGTACCATCTTTTACACTAAATTACATTGCTTTATGATCTATAAATCTGAATATTTAATATATTTATTCTAAGAATTAACTACCAGCATATTATCAACAAAAGTACAATACATCAATTCAACAATTTATATACATCAATGACTGTAAATAATTTTTCAAATTTAGTTTTAACAGATTTTTTAAAAGAAACTAGGTAATCAGTTGTCAGGCCAATTAGCTGTTAGCAAGATGTGGAAGACCCCATCATCATCATGTTGTACAGTTTGTCAGAAATCACTAATTAATTTTTATTAATAAAAAGAAAACTGGTAAGTAAATGAGGTCAATTAAATATCAACAGAAACAGCTCAATCTATCATTATGATGTTTTGGAAAACTGCAAAGTTTATTCAAGGTAGAAAAAAAAAGATTTTTGTATAATACTCAAATTGTCAATACTGCAGTTGACCTTATTAGTGAAAACTATCAGATCACCCTGAAGCTGTTAAGAAATATATTGAAAAAGCACATTTAAATCCCCAACAGCCAATATATTTCAAAGATTGTTAATATTTTCTCATGATGGTCAGCTATATGCTGTGAAAGGAGCATAACAACATAGTGTTTTTATATAAATTTGAATTGATTGGCAAAAAGGACTCAAGGCAGAGCAATATGTTCAGAGAGGCATATGATGATAGGAGAAAGGCCTGACATTCATGGTTGTTATGGCGATCAGTACATATATAAATCTACATTGATAATGGGAGACTTGATTTTTCAAATAAGCTTTTAGATTTTTGTCAAAGTTAATTGCTAGTTATTCTACTAATTGACTAAAACATTACCTTCATTTCTAAAATGCTCCTGCACAAAACCTCTTACCTTTGCTATAGTTTGAAGAGTTTTCTATGTACCAACTTCCTCCATACTCCATACTTCCTCTATCTCTACGGTTTTATATCCAAACATCTGCAAATTGTTATTGAACGTGTTGAAAAGTGTGCCCTCTGCATCTCATCCCTCAAAACTGCATCCATGGTTCCTGTAAACCAACATCTCATGAACCTTACCCTTGCACAATTTCACAAAATAGCCTCACCTGACCACCCGCTCCACCATTCCTCACTCATCTACAAGGCGACATTAGCCAAAGAAGCACCCGGCATTCAGCTCTCTTTAGTATCCCAAGACATAAAACCTCATTCTGTGCAAAATCATTCATTCTGTCTGCCTCCAAACTCCACAACATTGCTGCTGCTAAAATTCTGTAACTTATTTATTGTATCTCATATTCCAATAAATTAATTATTTTTTGTACAAATACTTTAATGTCATTTGACACTAATAAACCATTTCTTCTTCTTCTTCAACTAACTAGTTAGTCAGATTCTCGAAACAAACATTAGGTAGCAGTCACTAAAACGTCATGATGATGATAAACTGTATCAGCTGATTGATAATTTCAGACAATGGGATTTGTAGACTTTAATTAGATTTAGGGAAAAAAATAGTTGGATACCTACTAAGTTGGCATAATTATATTATTGAAATAATGCAATTGTTTATTGAAATATATCTATGCATACCTCAATAGAATATAATATAGAATATTTAAAGAACATGACTAAAAATCCGGATGGACTATAAAAATAAATTCTTATTGAGTTGATTGTCAAACACTATGAAGAACAATAGATGATAAAACGTGATATAAAGATACAAGTGATTCACTTAGGATCATGGAACGAGTTTACAGGCTCCTTTTGCTAATATATTTTGTATCAAGGTATGACTTTTGAAATATTTACAAATATTAAAAGTGAAAGCCAAATGAGAGTACATGTAAGTGACGTTCAACATAAATTTATGAAATAGTGCTGCCTTTTGAAATTAATGTCTTTATTAAAATTCAGATTAACGAAATATTCAAATGTTTTATCATGTCAATTAGAATAGATTGCAAAATTGATATTAAATGTTAATTTATCGAATTCCTATTTCTTTGACTGTACAAATCTACCAACAGGGATGCAAAAATCACTCGCCTGGGGCGAGTGAAATTGAATCCTGGCGAGTACATTTCCTCAGTTAATGTGTAGAAAAAACAGTAGTCTGCAGGCTATATGTTATGTATAGCAGCTATCATAGATATTGATGCAACAGCGATAAAGTGATATATATTTCTTCCTTACCCCTTACCTAGTGTATCTATTAATCTGTTAATAGTGTTACAATGCTGTCTATCTGTAAACAGCTAGCTAGCTACTACA
>JAYRBW010069672.1:0-27058 GCA_036023295.1 Invenusta paracnida | reverse complement strand
TGGAGGGGGGAGGGGTGGAGGGGGAATTCAGGTTCGTATATTTTAGTTTACACTAAATATAACTATATACACTATAAGTTAACTTAATTGACAATAAGTTTACAATTTCATAGATTATGGAGGAAAAGTATTTAATTCTTATAACTATTTATTTCCCATTACTATATATAGCTTAGTATAGTAATATTGTTTAAAACGTGGTTATTATTTATTAAACAATTTCCATAATAAAAATAAAGAGTACTGAGATTATTAATTATGCAAGATAAAATACAAACATTAAATCTTATAAAATATTGTTCAAGATGACTGAAAATTTACTTAACATTTACATAGTATTTTTAAACCGATAAAAATAGTTACATTTGTGCTAGTGAAAGTTGAATTAACATTTACTTTCAGGAAAACTGTCCAGGATAAAAATACATTTCATGTTTAATATAAACTACACTGCGATTTCGTCTTACCGGGATATATGTACACAAATCTTAATGAATTAATAACTTAACCAATAAATGAATTAACTAAATAAATATCGAAATTTAGCCTATATTATTATCAATAACTGGGTAAGCCAGATATATACATAATTTATAAAACTGTTATATTCTTATCTAATAAACCGAATCTATCGAAACCGAATTATATGAATAGAAAAAAGTGGCAAACTATAGTTAGCTAAATAATATCCTATAAAGTTATTTGATGGTTTTGGACAGTTTTTAACTAATTGAGAATTATAAAGATTTTGAACGTACAATGTTTTTTTTTAATATTGTATATTTTATTTAGTAACAACGAAGTTTTCTAAATTTAATAAAATAAATAGTTAATAATACATTTCCAAAGGAATAATAAAAATTATAGAATCATATACAAAACATTGTTACCAAATTCTCATTTTCCATAGGAACCGGTTCAAAATTTAGTTGAATTCAATCAAATACGCTATATACATACACTCATAGGTGTAGGGATAAATTAGAATTGAATTATCAACTAATTTATTCTACTACACTAACACTCTCACCAGCATAATCGCAGAGTCCATTGCTCCAGCGACTCCCAATATTCTCTCCTAGACGATCTCCTTTGTAGGTGTGGCCGCTGTTGGATAAGACCTGACTGAGGACCATCTTTTCTGCCCATGTCTGTGCCATGTCGCACATTTTCTATTTTCACAATAGAAACATGTAAATAAATAAAATTTAAATACTTTGTTCATGTTTTAATAGTCTTTTAATGAATTCACCGAAACAAAGTATATTAGTACAACCTTCATAACGAATAATCAGAGGAACATTGCTGTACATCTTTAATGTACCACAAAAATGATTTGAAAAATCGAGTAATTTTTAATGGAACATTTAAAAATGAATTCTACCATTCAGTAATATAGTACAACTCAAACATCCAATATATTTATACAGCTTCAGGCTAATAAGATTCATTGAAATAGAATATTTATTTAAAAGGATACCTTTAATATACCAAACTACCTAATACTATCCAAATAAAGTCGATTTTATCCCCATTATATTGTTACCTTTTCCACTAAATTAAAATACCATATATGTAATAATATAGCAGACAGAAATACAAGATGAACGTTCAAAATATATTCCTTAACCAAGAATAATTTGTTTATTCTAAACCCGGTCCAATCTTCGTGAAAGTGTATACCCACTATATACTACAATCATACAGTCTCAGAACGTTTACTTTATCTATGCGTATATATCAACGTGTATATTATCACAACATTCAGGATACGTATAAGACTATCTGTTTATGGGTAGTAGATTAGTTTTCCCTCGAGATAAATCAATTTTAGCAGACATTCAGATTCTATGTAACATTTATTCAGTTACTCTGAAATATATACTATCATTTTCTTTACTTCTACTGCGTAAAGAACTTGGAAAGTTTCATCCAATATGTAAACTTTTTTTAAATCTAAAAATACAAAATCAACCAAAATAAGCAATATTTTAAGCGTCACTTGTTTTAATATGTTTTTAAAAATATTAATTATAATTTATCTCTACATCATAATGATAAGATTAAACCTAAAAGCGAATATACAAGCATTATTATACCAATACAAAGACATTTTAAAATCGTAATGCAATTGGCAGTAGAACAAAAACGATATATTATACCTATAACTATTTTGTAACATAAATACAAGTTCGATAATTAAATGTTATTGAATATATCATTAGGTAAGTATACAAATAGATTAGAATATTTAAAAAAATATGAAGTTAATTTTCAATAGAAAAATTAGCAAACAAGTTAATTTACTTATATAAAAGTATTGTAGTATAATCAATGGAGTGTAATTGGCAATACAGCATATACATAGACGATAAAATCACACATATAACCAAAATTACAAAATTCCTAATTACTACGTCATGTTACAATGAATTTTAAACAGGAAAACTTATATATTTCTTTGATACATCTCAATAATTAATATAATAAAATGTTAGATTAAGATACTCTTCCATTACTGTAATAAACATCAATGTTTAGTTCTTTATTTTTTCTCTCCAAAGTTATCAATTTTTGTTGATAACATCAGCTCACATTAGTTATCATTTTTTGTTCATCCCAAGGCTTTCAATTGTTTTTACTTCTTTATTTCATCTAGCTTTGTATTTTCCTTCTGGATTTCTTCCAGTGCAGTGCTGTATTGAGCATTAATCCCCAATTCATCACTTGTCACTGTCTCAGGCATAGCCCATATATCCAAAATTAATTAACAAAAAAAAGTGATCAACTATATTGACTCTTAGTAAGATAAGAAGATTTTAGCAGAATTTATACCCTCAAAATTTGATTAAGACACCAAATTTATTCATTTGGCTGACGTAGAATGAGTTTTTCAAATAATTTCGAACAAAATGTATCAGTTTTGAGCAAAACTTATTAATTAAATTTTTAGGCGTAACTGTCACGAAATTAAATAATTTTGTAGTCCGGAAAAATTTCACCTTTATTAATTAGCGCAAATAAAAAAATGTTAAGGACTTTAAGCAAAATCAAGGAAATTAAAAAACTAAGCTTAACTCAAGTACATCTTGAAAGTTACGGACACGTGGCCACTCTGATTATATAACACCTTAAAAGGCTGAATTATATCAATATTGTTAAAATGCTTTATGAAAGTAAACTGCTCTAGAACAAAAAAGGTTCTCCTAAGTATACTTCAATGTACGCAATTAGCAATCATTCCAAATTAATTTAATAAATATGAATACTATTAAAGGATACAGCGCGCTTATTAGATATTTCATAATATTTTAAGGTTCATAACATTTATTAGATACCTAAGAGTTACATTATTTGAGAAATTCTGAATATAAAGTATAGAATAACAAAAGTGTGTAGTGTGAAAACTTTTACAACAGTTCATTAAAAAATATAACTTGCATATAAAAGATTTTGTATAAAAGTTCTTATTAAAATATATTTAATCCAGCTTTTTAAAGTAAATATTAATACTTAGCTAAAGGAAAACGACACATTTTTAAACAAAAACTGAACGTATTACAGATAAATCTATAAATTGTGAATTATTTTAATTTTTTTTAATAGGAAAAATATTATACATAAAGATATTCAACAAATAGATTTACACTATATGTAAATAGGAAATATTTTCGAAAAAAATACAAAATATATTAAATATGCTGCTGATTATACTAGACCGTACAGACCCTTATTATAAATTTGATTAGTTTCATGTTATAAGGGAAACATAAAATAAGATCTTTATGTAAATATTACAACTCTTTAGAAGATCTAATTTAACAAAGTATACTGTTAATATTAGCAATTTTGTAATAAATTACTAGTTTTAATAGTTAACAGCAAAAGATAGATAAGCAAAAATATATGTAATGTTTGTTACTAAGAATAGGATCTCACTGGTTCAATTAATTAATTAAATCTGTAATTGTAACAAGTATTGCTAAATTTGATTAAAATAGAGTACTCATAAACATTGATAAGATCCGAAAAGAGAAACATCAAATGGAGTGAATTAACAATTTATGGTTTTCATTGGGTGTTTGATGTCTTGATCCTAATATTTTGAGTATTTATACTAAATGTCCCATTAGACTAAATGTAGTTATCATTTGAATGCTATTATACCAAGAGGTGTCGTGGTTGCCGTAAATTTTTCAATTCTGTTTCAGTTTTGATTTAATAAGATGTTTATGTGAGACTTTTACATTTATTAATAGGCAAATTAACTAAAATCAATATATTACACTCAAGTCACTAACGACATACGCAGATCATTAGCAGAAAATTTCAGTGGTAGAAATGCACGAATACGAAAGTTAACTATACAAACTTTCAATTCAATAGTAATAACCGCAATTTAACTATAAAAAGCAGAGTTTTAATATATTATATAAATTATAGACTGAATAAATGGATCAACTATTATAAACACGAAAATCATATTTTTTTTATGTATTGAAAACACATACATAGTTGCATAATGTATCCAGTAAATATTATAATATATATATATATACGTAAATAATAAGCTGTAGAGTTAATTTTCTAAAATCAAAATAAATTAGCTTATAGAGTAAAGCATCAACTGTCAATTTTATAGTGAAACTACTAAAAACAAAAAGACCATCTCCCACTAAAAACTTAATTTCATCGTATAGATAAATTAGCATAGCCCTTAACTCCTGGGTTTTAAATCAACTAAACGGGACTTAAATCTCCTACAATTGCAATCAAATTATCTCACTATGTTGAGCTTAAGTCTCCCCAAACCATGCCGGGACCGATAGGCGTTGTGAGCGTCCACACAGTCGAGACGAAAGCGTCGGAGTTCCTGCTGCTGCTTTTGTTCTGCGGGGCTTAATTTCTAGATCACAGACAATTGGAGGACAAATACAAGGGGGGGCCAAACAATTGGATTTAAAATTGACATAAAGTAATATTTAATAATTTATGGCCTATAAATAATTTTCAGTTGAAAAAGTTATATATTTATTTATAAAATCAATATCATATAGTCACGTTAAAAACACACACATACACACATCAAATTAATGTTTTTAAATAATCTTAACTTTAATAATTAAAAAATGTTAAACAAGCTAAACAGTTTATAAAACACTGCAATCATAAAGTCTGTGTCATTCGGTTGCAATTGACAATGTGTTTGATGTGCATGCCTGTATTGTTAGTAAATATAAAAAGTAGACTAATACTAAACATTTCAGTAGAAACTACACTTTAGTTAAGAATTTATAGTTTGTCAATGTGACATTGACAAACGTTAAATATATTAATTATATTTAGGCACAATATGTATATGAAATATATTGAAATAGCTGTAATCATTAATCAAAAAAATTACCTCATTAAACAAATATGTGGATACGTAATTTTTATATTGCTCTTAATTTTGTTACTTACAAATTATCAATTTAATAATTTGGTTTTATAATTTGTTAATCATTTTTGTACAATTAAAATTCTTCAGATTTTAAACTTTGTAGTGGATATATTTTGATGTATTATTATATAATGTATTAAATAATATTAATTAGAAATGATAAGACAATAAAAATTACATGCACTTAAATTAGAAAAAAATTATCTCAAATATTAAAATTAGTAGCATTATGTATATAAAATTTGACAACACGTTTATATAACTAACTATTCTTTAAACTCAAAGCATTTAAGTATATAATGTATGTTTACCAAGTGATTTTACATTTCGGTTTAAATTAGATAGGCCAAGTAAAGCTATGGATAAGTTTGTTCTAAATTTAATTAACACTTCGATTTAAATTTAGTTTAAGCCAAAAAATTGTAGCATTTGAGAATCTTAAAAGCTTTTCAGAACAGTTAAAAGTTTGGTTTAGAAGCTTTTTTCACTAATAACTTTACTAGAAGCAGTTATTACTATATTTTTGTTTTTAAAATAAAATTTGAGTATTTTTATACCAAAAAAACGAGTTATGTCTAACACGATTCCTGAAAAGTCGCATATTTAAAATATCATTCACATTTTAGTCTTCAATATTAAGGCTATTTTTTAATCACATTTATAATTAGGAAAATTTTACATAATACATTTGTTATATAAGGAAATATTATTTACATAATTATACTTAAATATCAATTATAACAATTCGTTATCATAAAAGTAAAGCGCAATCGATAATACATTTGGTGCACATAAATACATATTTTAGGAGTCACAAGTTTGTTAGACAGAAAGTTATCTTGTTCATCTCAATTTAAAATAACTGCGGCCATTGCGTACACCTAAAGATTCTAATATATTCAAATTATAGGATTTCTCGCTCAAATTGTAACTAATTCCCAACGAATTGTAATTGCTAAATTTAGATAAAACCAGCAATATAAAATTAATTTAATTTAACTTTAAAATGTTTAGCCAGCAGGTGATTAGAAATGACACCTTATTTAGGGCCTTTTCGAGTAGAAAAAAAAAGATTAAAAAACGGCAACTGAAATACGTCATTTTTCTTTAAAAATAATAACGTTGAATTCCTTTGTATACTATTTGTTGAAATTTAATTCATTTACACCTTGACCTACCTTTTAAAAATAAGTAGATATCTGTCAGTTTTTTACTCGTTATTTATATTTGATTGGTCAATATTTGTTTGTAAATACCATTGGCATTTAAAATAATTAATTTTACCATGAATTAGAAGTTTACAATTGTGATTTTTTGATTATTAAAATAACTTTAGAATATACTAAATACGTTCAGTGTATTTTTTTAAATACATTATTATACTACACACACAGACTTTTTACACTAGTCTTATTTGTATTTCCATAATGAATATATAAAAACATCATTTATACTTTATAGTGTTCTCTAAACTAAACCTGTGCCTATTATATATTTAATCATAATGACAGTCAATTATATAACTATACATATATATAAATGTTTCAATATTTCAATACATATTTACACGGAATTCAAAATTAGTATGCACTTCGTCTTCACTTTCCGCAATTATATAATACACGGTATCATTAATAAGCACTTCATAAATCGTCATATTATTATGAAAACTCAAAACAAGCGAAAAAAAATTAAAGATTAGTCAAATTTAAGGTCAAATTAATTATTTTAAATGCCACGGTATTTAAAAACAAATATTGACCAATCCGATATAAATAACGGGTAAAAAACATATAGTAGATGTAGATATCTACTTGATTTTAAAAAGTAAGTCAAGATGTAAACGAATCAAATTACCTACAACAAATAGTAGACAAAGGAATTCAACGTTATTGTTTTTGTTTTTTAAACAACGTATTTTGTTGCCGTTTTTTAAACGTTTTTTACTCGAAAAGGCCCTAATAGTATAGGGTAATTCAGATCACGCAGTAAAGATGCTATGGCTAAACGCCTAGTGGAAAATTTGATGACTCACTGGGTACGGCGAAGGAAATTTAGAATTTTAAGCGGTTTAAAAATCCACTTCACACTTTCGCTTGGATTATGTTAATAAGTCCCTGTGACTTTTTGAATAATATTTTATTGGAATTTAATATTTTATATTCTACTGAAAATATCTGGCGATTTAAATTATATTCGCTTCAAGCAAACTCCAAACCAAACCTTCTGAACCATTTGTGAAGTAATCTATAAGATATACTGGTCAAATAACTGAAAAAGAACGTAGGTATAGGTACTTGTATATAATTCAATTTTTTAAATGTAGTATTTAGTCCCGATATATAAGGTTAAATATTATTAAAGTTATTGTTATATCTGTTTTATCCAAAAAATAGTTCATATTAATTAAACTTATGTTTATATAAATTAAATACACCATCATACATTGAGATAATGTTAAAATGTTAGAGATATATTTAATTATATAAAAATTCTTTGTTAAATAAAAAAATAGCCAATTATAATACATTTAGTGCAATTGACCACTAGTACCACTAGATATTTAACATAATCCACACCAAACTATAACGAAGTCACATGGAATCTATCAAATTAATCAATTAGAAAATACGACCCAGGTACATCTATCTATGTATTGTAAGTGACATTTATAATTAAAAACTTGTTTCAAAAGAAATAAAATCTAAGTAATCTGAAATTATTGTAAAACTACTAAATTTCTATAAAGTAAAATGTAATAAACACAAGTACAGAATATGTATAATATGAGATTAAACTAACAATATATGTCAAACATGTCAAAGTAAATTTGTAATTTTATAATAAAATAACCAAAAAACAAAAGTATCAACTTGTATCTATATATTACTTATAAATAGTGGCATTCTTCCAAATAAGTTAATATTAATATCAATCATAATGACGTAATCAAGAAATAGAACTACAAATCAAAAATTAACACAACACATTTACCTTGGTAGGATTCGACTTTTTCTTCTAAAGCATACAGACAAACACACAAATAAGCGAAAACATAATGGCTCTTAGTATAATATAAATTAGATAACTAAATGGAAGCATTACTACCTACACATAGAGGGCTCAGAAAACGATACATCAAAAGAACAGTATACAAAAAGCAGCGAAAAATATTGTAATGTTGTAAAACTAGATCAAAAATTAAGAAGTTACACAAAATATTGTATTGTTGATAAAGTTAATTAAAAGTCTAATAATACGAAATAATAAACTAAAATTTATTATTGGCAAAAGTAACATAATATAAAGGCAAATGGTCATAAATAAAACAGAATGCAGTTTTAGTGTAAATTAAAGAATGCTTCAATGAAATATGATAACCAACGATGACGCAATAAAGAATTTAGCTTTCGGTCCTTGTTGGATAAAATGCTTTTGAAAGAAGAATAACAATAACTATATTTTGAAATATAAGTTAAGCATGTCATTGTTAACTAAACTACGCATTGATGATTCAAATCCAACTCGTACTATCGGAGATTCTTAGAAATAATGGATTTCTACATTTTCCAAAAAGTATTTTGCAAATCAGTTAAAATGCGAAAAAACAAATATGCAAAACAATTATCTGAAATACCAATTAATTAGATCTCGATATTTAAAATTACAGTCTTAGAACTCCAACAAAACTTGTATGAAGTAATATATAAATAACACACATTATTTAGAGCTATAATATATATTTTGTTTAAACAATAAAACCATCAAATACTTTAAAACATTAAAATATCGCCTGAATCAACAATTTAATCTATTTATAATTAATACTCATCATCAAATTGTGTACTGAGAATTGTAAAAATAAACAATTTTAGAATTATAAACAGAAAGCAATAGAAATAAAGCTTTCACAATATTGTGCAATACTATTAGATTTATAAAACTTTCATAATGTTATTATAAATAGCACAATATTTCCGTTCTTGTTATTATAAAGTATAAAAACGGAAAAATTCTATTTCAACGATTTTGTTATATGTATATTTTAAATCCGTTTTCATGACAAAATATAATCATAAACGAAAAAAATTAAACGCTTTATAAAATTTCTTGATATTACAGTCCTACTCTACACTTTAGTATTTACGAACAACATAAATAAAGATCTCATAATTTTATATTGCAATCTTAATGAAAATAAATCAGATCTACTTTTTTTTAATAATTCAGGTTAGTTATAGTAATGTTTTAAAGGTTCTTGATAAATTTCCTAAAGATTGAGAAATTCTGTCCTATATATGCTTACATTTCCCCATTCTAGAGATGGTATCAGGGAGTAAATAAAATTGAGCAGACGGAAACATCTGTCGTAGATTTCAATGAAACAACCTGTGCAAATATTCTAATGTTCCTTTCGGGTTGTGTACTCTAATATTAAATAAAGATAGGCATACCTTTCAATATATAAAATATGTAGAAAGAAAATGTAACGCAAAGTAATATAAAGGATACAAGCCGCTCGGTTCATAACTGAATAGATATATAAATTATTGTACAAAATATATTGCAAAAGTCACGCGCAATTGTCTATTAATTTTAAATTCAGTGAACCTTTCTGAAAAGATATTCATCTAAGATAATGGAAATATATTGAATAAGTTAAATAATAATACAATTTAAAAGAAATTATTTTGTCGCTTTTACCACTTAGGGTGAATTTTTATGATAATCTTTTATAATAAGTTACGTTAAGTACGTAGATACAGCAAAAAATTTATTCAAATTGAGTTCCTTTTCAACAGGATAACAGACGTAGTATTTAGGGAAGTCATTCAATTATCATTGTTCACAACTGCGAACGTGCATAATAATGTGATTTCTATAATAGCAAATTCCTATTCAGCAAATCAATTATTTTAATGATAGCAAGAAAATGTAGAAAACAGAAAAGAATATAACGGAATTAATTCCACTTTTGACGAAACAAAACCTAAATTACACATGGAAAGTAACATCAAGTGGAGTTCAGCCGTCAATCAGACCTGCAAATCTCTCTTCAACAAAAAAACTTCGGCGAGAAAAATGCTTAAGGTATAAGATAAGAAATCATTATTAAGGAATCATTCAGTTCATTAAACTATTCAGAATTAAATTGGGAAAATAATTAATAGTTGAGAGTAATCAAAAGTTTAAGTCTTGATATGGAGATATGTAGTTAAATTTGATGAATAATATTAAAAAAAGAAATTACTTTATAGAAATTATTGTTGAATAAGTTTATAAATTTAAATACACAGCATTTGTATACTAATTTGTCAATTATTAAAAAGGGTGTGAATGTTTAGAAATGCAAAAAAATAAATTCCTAATAGATATTAGAAATGTGTTAATACATTTCTTTGGGAGAAAAGGGCATGATGTTAAACTTAAAAGATTTACAGGTACAGAATTTTTTTTTATTTTGATAAGTATTGTGTAAAATAAATAAATATGTATCCTTAAAATTATTATAAAATGAATTATTAACCCATCCATTCCAGTCATATTTAGCGCCGATTTATGCAAATAATATTATGTTTTAACTTTTGGGAAACAGGTAAGTTTTTACAATATATTGAGATATTTATAAACAAGAAATTTAGAAATATTGTGAGTTTCTTTATATTGAGTGCAGTATAGAAGAAATTCAAGCGGAAACATCAATATAGCAAAAAATTAGAAAAGGAAACCAAGAGGTATATATGTATGTTATGGCAATGTAATATATTATTGTACAATTGTTTATTTAATTACACAATTACAAGTGGGCGGAACCATCTCAAGAAATAGATTACATTATCTTGGTCATAAAATTCAGACCAACTATTACGAGGTGAACTAAGCCAGACTAGAAACTATAGAGAAATTGTTCGCAAATACTAAAGCTTTCACAGAAGAGAGACGAATAATACCAGGACAAGAAAAGAAGACAATATTACTGATAGATTAGTGATAAAGTGTATGCGAGGAGAGATAAATAAAGGACCTACTTCGATAGATTTAGCAAACTCCTCATCATCAATCGATCGACATGGGTCCTCCTCTGGGCTTGACTGCCCGCTCCCAGTGTCGTAGGTTCGAGATTCTTCCACCTTCTCTGTTACCTAGGCAACCAAAAGAAATAGTTTATGTCGCGCCATAAAGGAGGATCTACTATGTATTATGTGTAAAAAGGGGCCTTAATTCTCCGGTTGGTTACCTAATACCGAACAGGCAATTAATCGATAAATTAGTACAAACTAGTAAGTGCAAATGCAATAAATATAGCAAAAATAACAGTTATGGTGTATAGTTCTAGCCGAATCTTCTAATAAGTAATAATCAATTTAGTATATAAAAACATAATAAGAATTAATTTCAATTAATATTGCATTGTAGACTTAGTCCGTGTTTTTGAATGTTTGTTATTATAACATTAACACCTAGTTATCCATGAGTAATAGAAATGTATGCATGTTCGATATATAACTGTAAATGTTATATGAAAAAATATATATATAGTACACATATCTAATAAAATATTGAAAAATGAAAATCAGGTGCGTTTAGATACAAGTGGATAAAATATAAAACATTAAAAAAACACCAGAATAAAAACAGCATATGTACATATATATATATGTATACAATTACAATAATAAGTGAAATAATTTTGTGTCAGTAGATATGTATGTACATAATATTATACTCGTATCTAAAACTATTACGACTAATGAGAATTTCTCTGGTGAATACTCATATAACTTGATAAATTAATATAGTGTTAGAATCGTGTTAAACGGGGAATCTGGGAAATTGAAAAACAATCACATTTGGTTGATTGCGTAATATTGTTCTCATAAAAAATGTGATCCAGTAAGAGATTGGGTAGCTAAATATATAACAAACCAATTTTTGGGGGAAAAAAGCAAAAAAACTTAGCAACATGCTTACTTTGCATAATATAATGTACTAAACGAAAAATAATATATTTTTAATATATTCATTATGGTATGATTAGGCATGTATTAGATGAAATAACATTATTGAAGGAGAGGAATAGAGTAAGTGAAATTCAATTTAAAAAAAATAGCAATGCAAAACATAAACTGAAACACACTTAAACAGAAAAAATCAAGTTGAAATAGTGTGTTGTATAAAAGGGAAACACTGAAAAAACAAGAGGGAGGGACAGGGTTATATTTCAAGTAGCAAGCTGCTACTAAAGGATCTAACCCGGTTTTATGCCTACCAAATTTGACAATCAACTTCAACTGAAAACAAATAACCGAGAAAAGTCAAGTAGTACATAGTACGTCCTTTAAGACTCTTTATCTCTTCTAGAACAATATTAAATTACTTAATTTATAACATAGCATAATGCATGTCAATGTGTAAGGTCAATAAGTTCAATAGTTTTCTGTGGTTAATCAGTAGAAAGAATTGGATTATTAGAAAGATGTTTCAAATTCTTTAAATAAAAAATTACTATAATATTTCATAGCCTGTGTCATATAATTTTCAATTTTTTTAAATAGAGGTAACCTTTTTGTTGGCTACGAGATAGTAGTACTTTAAAGTAAACATCCAAAGACAAAAAAAAAAGAATTCAACTAAATTAAATCTTTTGAAAGCGTCTCATATTTGAAACTAAAAATAATCATAAATTAAGTTTTCAGAAAATGTGTTATTATACAAATGTCAAATAATTGTCTGTAATAATAAATTGTCAAATAATAAAACAAGTCTAATAATAATTGCATGTATATCATTAGATTCGATTAACATTTAGCCAAAACACACATGTGATAATTGGTGCAGTATTTATAGCTCTAATATGTTGAATTCAAGGCGCTGATATTGACTGCACTTACTGTGCCATCATCGTCAGTGTATTCAATAGTCTTTCTGCTCAACTCAAAGACGCGTCCTTCTTCGTCAACACAGCTCTCCTTAATCACTGTCTCCTTCGTCTTTCTCGGACCTTCAAAAACACAAAAATATAATAATTGATTATTGTGAAGTAGACAAAATTTATAAATTATGTTTCTATATTAAATATATGCTTGCATTCAATTATACAGAAGACATATGGCAATTATGAACAATTTTCTAGATATAGCTGAAATTATTGTATTGTATATTGTTGCACTTTATTCTATCTTATAAGATCATTTTATATAGTATAAGATATTAGGCAATATAACGTGTATAAACCGAAACTTGTGATAAAACAAGATATAAGCCATACGTAAACTGCGTCAAAAATTAGAATGCATTTTAACGAGATTAATATATCTTGAATCGGCTTAATTTAATATAGCAACAACAATTACACATTGAGTTTTAAACTGGACGTAATTGAGAATAATGCAATTTGTAGATTAATAAGTTCCAGAAGGCAATAGTTCTTATTGAAGAGCAGAAATAATAGTAAAACCAGTAAAAACAAAAGATTGTTTAGATAAAAATTAATATTATAGTATCCAAAATGGAAAACATCTATAAAATAAAGAAAGAAATTATTTTATAAGGAAATAAATTATGTGAAAGCTTATAAATGAAAAAATATGCTTCCGAAGAAAGTAAAATATATTTTAAAATATGAAGCATGGAGGAGCTACTTAATGAATAAAAATTAGTAGAAAGTAAGTATATAAGTCGGAATAAAAGTTGTAAAAAAGTTATTAAAAAGTCTTAAAATTATAAGAAAATATGGTGAATAGATTGAAAATGAATATGAATGATGAATGAAAGACAGTAAGGCTAGATTTAATACAAGTACTGTAGATGCAGAATTTTTATTGGAGACATGTATAACAAGAGAAATAGTTTAGATTGTATACCAAAATAGTCGAGCCATTTAAAATAGTGTTATTGTAAACAAAATTTAAATCTAAAATTATACTGTTGACTTTTATATGTAAAAAAATCTGAAGAATAAGACAAAATACCAGCATGTTCAACTACATCCTCTTCTGTATGCACCACCTGGCCAACGATTGGTTGAGAGCCAAATGGACGGACATTCTCGAGATATCGACCAAGCACATTGCCCGGTGAGCGGTAGTGGGCCACACAGATGCATCTTCCCGGCCGATGGGCCTGACCAAACCCAACCTCATATGTGTCGATCCACACAAGCTGTGTAAAGTTTCCTGTATGCAAGCGATCGAAAAAACGATTATGTTTGGATAAAGATAACAACGAATATGAGCTCTGCCAAATTTTCACAAAAAAAATAACTAACTCACTAAAATTATACAAAATGAGATGTGTCATTAAAAATGGCATAATTAAGGCAGTAAAAAGCTATGTTTAAAGTAAAACTTTTGCTTATCTAAATAAAGTTTTGCATATCACACTTCTTATTTTATTTGAAATATACAAAATGATTATTCATAAAAAAATACATTACGTAACAAAATGATAAATGTAAATATTTATTAGCGGCTTAATTTGGCATAACATACCAAAAATTAAACTGTAATGTAATAAATGTAATATATATCAGCAATAATTTCTTAAAATTATTTTAAAACATTTATAGTTAGAGAAGAATAAAGTATTTTAACATTACTATTTCTCTGAACATATTAAAAGAAATTATTGCTACGTATTTAAGATCACAAAACTCAAAGCTAATATAACTAAAAAAGCAATAGTATATTAACATTTTTATCTACCAGCACTGATATAAAAATCCTAACAAAACTGAATCCAAACAACTTGAGGGATATTGAGTGATATAGGCGTGCACCAACTGATGCAGAAACATAGTCTAATTACTCAGAAAACCCCAATAAGATCAAATAGAGAAAAGGTATAACTGCAACTATATTTCTCTGAACCATAAATTTATTGTCAATGCATCTGGCAAACCCTCCGCAATTATACTGTATAATTAAACTAACGCAATAGAACAATTGTACGTGAAATAAACTATCAGATTAAGCTTACAAGTTAAGATTAAAAATCCGCAAAAATATTTTATATGAATAATAATTTTTCATTCGTATTTTAAATTAGCATGCCAATATCTTTATAAAAAGAAAAAGGATATGGTATGTAAAGAGAAAAGAGGTATGTTGTAGTATTTATTTTAGTAGCTGTTATATATTAAAATAATATAAATAAGTATCGATAAACAGAATAGAAATCGATTATACAAAGTTTAACAATAGATCAAAAAGATTTATGAACATAACACAATAAAATCGAATTGTTATTAAATCAAAAATATAATATTACAGTGAAATTATTATATTCACATTTAGTCGTATAACAAATATTGGAGAAAAAATGTATAATGGATAACAACATCAATGCACTCTACGCTTTTAATTTTAATTATATGGAAAGTCTAATAAAGACTATAAAGACTATAAATTGTCAACATATGGAATTAATATTGACAAAATATAGTCAATATTCCATGTGGTGCACATATTAGAAACAGGTAAACAGATCGTTTTTATATGTAGAATTTTACTGTGAACGAAATGGGACATAATCATACAAAGATTTGCAACAATTATTATGAAGGTGTATAATTTGTTGTAATTTTATGTTTAGATGTTTACCTATATACGATATCAGATATAGATATCATCTATACTATAACTTCTTAAAATTAAAACTTTGATTTTATAATACTAACTAGTATATAACAATTTATTTATGTATAACAATCAAAATACATAATTTTCATTTGTAAGATGTTTACTTGATTTTCCTGTAATATGTCAAATTAATATGTGTGACTTTGGATATTACTTTTAATATTACTTTGAAATAATTTAAATTAACGTATTTATCAGTTATTATTTGGAGTTAGAATCACATAAAGATGTTGTCATGAGGCTATATTGAAAAATTCTAGTTCAGATATGACGAATACTTTATTCATATTTATTCACATACGTAACAATATCAGTATAAAGAAATCATGAAAACTGACCAGCTGGGCCAGTTCCTGATTCAAAGTTGTAGTTCTTTCTATCGTCATACCACTGATTTATAACTTCTTTGCCTGAAAGAGATTGAAAGAGAAACTTAAATAACATGAAAAGAAACCAAATTTTACGTAAATTTAAGTTTAATAGTATGTAAGTGTAATAACAATTAAACTGTACAAAATTATAATCTTTATGCATCGTTCAATTCTCATCATTATTTCAAATGTTCAAATTTGTTTCTATCGATGTGTAACAAAGTTATTTTTAATAACAGTGTATCCTTATAATAATATTATAGAAACATATATATGTGAGAACTGTCTAACTAAATGGATAAATAAAATGATTGAGATAATTATTTATACATAATAGTATATTTAAAGTAGTTTAATGTAAAATTAAAGATTAGTTTAGTATGTATAACAATAATCTGGAGATAGTACTACAAATGTTGCACCCTATAAATGCAAATGATGAAACATTGAGAGGTACAAAATGCTGATTAAAAGAATAACAAAACGATAATACTGTATTTGCGTAGTTTTCCATATATTTGTTACGATATATATGGGAAAATATCATCGTTTAAAAGATGATTTTTGAAAGATTATAAATTCATAGAATTTTTTTCTTAATGTGATATGCGCATGTAAAAGTGCTATTCTCCAAGAGACACTTCTTCTTGTAATTATATAACGTACACTAAAATCCACAGGATTAAAAACAAAAACATAAATTCTATATATATAAACTCTATAACATTCTTAAACGAATGAAATATTTACGTGTGAATTACACAAATTATAACCAAAAAATTAAAATGATTGAAAAAATGAAGAGTAAACAAAAACTTGACTACGACACACATTAAAACTTCGCACAAATGTGTATCTAGAGCTTCTTAGACATTCTATACTGCAGTAGAGTGCCTGAAGCACGGTGTTGGGCGACAAATCAACTGAACCAAGAAAACAAACAATCCCAAATTTCAAAGCATGCGTCTCACCCGTTACTGTTATAGTTTATAGAAAAGATGCCATATAAGGAAAGAGAATTCTGCCACAAGCTACAAATTTCACCTGATAATTAGGAAATTTAAAGTGTCATACGAATCCTAAGCACACTACGTTTAGGACAGAGTGCCAAGAACCATTAACTACTCTTGGAATCATTTTATAATATGTTATAGAAGTCATGAACTATATTTCAGCTGTTAAGTTAATTTAACATATGTTTTATTTCGTATATTACTTATAAAATTGAACTATTTTTATTTTATTAATTAATATTTAATAAAAAAGATGTTATTAACTGATTAGAATGTTAATATATATACATATCTTACAGCCTATCAAAGTACAAAATATATTGTTTTGGTTATATTCTCTCACTTTATTAATAATAACCATAAGGCAGACAAAATTCAGTGAAAATATAAATTTAAATTAATTTCATCGAAATTTTAATATTAAATTTGTACAAAATACATTGTTGTCTAAAATCTAATAAAGTCCATATATGCAGTAGAACTGTTTTTTTTATTAAATACAAAGCCAAGATTTAAATAAGATGAAATAAGATGAAATCATGTTTCAAGTTAATCTACATGTAAAGATTCCACATAAAAACAGTATTTAAGATTACAGACACGTAATTTAACGGGATTGCTTAAAATAAGGCTAAAAAGTAAAACGCTTAAAATAGGGCAACGCTTTTAAAACAGGGTAAATAAAAAACAATAAAAATCTACCGTAGAGAAAAATATTAGCGAGAAAGAATAACTATCCATTCTTTGAGTTACAGACTTTTATAGTATACATGAAGCAGTAAATATCCCATGACTGAAAGGTTTATTTTCTATGGAATCCAATATTTACATGTAAATAAATAATTCACTCATATAATATTATATAAGCACTTATTGGTTTATGTCTCATTCATTTGTAGACAAACTATATAAAAACAACATAAAAAGTATGTTCATTGGTAGACACTGTAAAAAAATACCCGTAAACGTCGATAGACTATAATATACATCGACATCTCATTATATGACGTGTGTCAAAAATACTGTGGTAATTCAACCCATAACGAATAAGTATAACATACGTCGTGCAGAAATGAAATATAAAAGTAATAAAATTGAGCATATATTAAAGAACAGGATAAAGTGGATACACTATAAAATAAATTGTAACAGCTTAATATATATACATCCACCTATACATGTACATATATAAAATGTCACATGGCAAAAATAATTTATAATCTAATATCGTCCATTCTTTCAAGTGGACACTGGACATTTTTAATAAGAGGATTACTTCAAACGACATATGGTAAAATAAACAAGACATCTTTACACTTGTATTGAAAGACATGTGCATTTATCTTAGTTTAAGGTGAGGAAGAAAAACGGTATTATTGGCTTAATTTCGGTGCACAAAATTAACACACCATTTCACATATTGCACAGTGCATGACAGAAAATATACGGTGGGTGAAAGTATTGATTATGTGTATTTATGTTGACTTTTAACTTGTACTAATACTTGTTTAATTATATATTCATAGTACTATTTATGTGCCTAATTTATACATACATATATATTTCAAGTATATCTAATTCCCAGCATAAGCATTTTTGTAGCTTTTGCTTAAACATGCCGATAAATATTTTTGAAGTATGTAAATCATTCTTAATCACCTATATATATATATATTGACTGTTCATTAAATATATAATATATATATAATCACACATTAATCCATAAATCGACTAATAATCCATAAATAACTTTGATATCGTTACAATTTAACACTTTATTTTGAACAGTGATTTTAAACCCGTATACCCTTAACATGTTTGCAATGACTACGTAGCTTTACGAAATTTTAATTCTAGAAATGTCTTAAAGAAAATGATAAATATGTTCAGGAAATGAATATGTCTAAAAAATAGCTCCCAAAAATGTTATAAAATGGAACCTGTAAGAAAAGTTATGTATGAATTCCTAACTGTCTAATAATTATGCGAATATTTAAATACGAAAAAATTTGAAGCTAAAATCCATTGCACAGCAAGACCGGTAATTTGCTTATTGCTTTCAGATTTTATAAAAACATTGTATGATGTTTTGTAAATATTTGCTGATTATTTGAATAACCAAAAATCTCAAACAAAGTAACGATTAGCACTGACGTTAAGTGACCCTCAAGTACCTAGAATAAGAATCATGGGGAAAAAGTTAACAAAAAACTTGTTTATGACTGATGTTAAGCTAAAATCAGAATTTGATATAAATTGCAATATGTCATTATATTAACGATAATAAAGTCTTTTTGGCCGCATTATATTTGAAGCCATAAAATTAAAATAGCTCAAATTTTTTTTAATTACTTTGATTAACAAATATGTTTAGAACATATTAATTGCGTTTTTTATAGACTGAAAATGACTCGTGGTACTCGTGGTATTTCAGTTATTTAGGCAGATATTAAAAACTAGCTTTTACTACCAGATTCTCCAGAAAATATTACGTATATAATTTCAACTAATACGTCTCGATTAAGTTTTATTACATTGCCTGTGTTAAATTTTTAATTTTATTGTATCCTACCAATAAAAAGTTATATGGTGTTGTTAGGTAGATCTAATCGAACCAATCGATACATTTTACGTATATATATGTTATGTGAGCAGTATATTTCCAGATATATAGATAATACACATATATCCACATGTCAAATACAATAATATGTCTATTTATTTTATAATTTAAATCGTTTGGTGCCATGCGTCTATATATTACGCGATAGGAAATTTCTATTCTAGTTATTATAACTTATTTCAATGGGTACCTAACAAGCAAAATTATATATCATATTTTGTTTATAACCACTCTTCCTTTGTATCTGCGCAAATTAATACCTGAATGTCTGATTCTTTTAGCGAATTGTAATCAATACACTCTGCAAACTTTCATATGGTATTTTATAATGCTCTAGTTTATATATGTATACATACATGTATATATATATATGTTTGCTACTGAAAAAGGTTGTGGATGCGTTTGGCATAAATAAGCTCTTCAAAATAATTATTCTCATAAATGTTTTTATTTTTTATTTTACCCATAGAGTATACTGGGTACGTTTTATTTCGTCTTATCACTGTTCTCAGTTAATGGGGTGACGCAATTGGAATGAAAATATAATTGTGCCACATCGTCTTATTCAGTTGTTGCATTTGATCTTTATATAAAATACAACGTCTATTTAACAAACTTCACTCATATTATACGTACTCTTTGGCTTGACTCTTTATCACAGTTAATAATATTCAGTGTAGCGAGAAGTCGTTTACGTTCGATAGGTACAGCCGCTATAATACCGAAATATTGTTATTATTGATGTATAGTTACGTAATACTATTATACTTCTTCATTATTCTGCAATATAAACGATTATCAACAATTCTTCTATCATTGTATATTTGGTTAGAATGGAATTTGTTAAGTCAAGTAAAGGTAGTTATGTTTTGCGTTTGGACATTTTCATGCTACATTTGAACTACAACAAAAATGGAAAATGATACTGGAAGTGCAGAAGTGGCAAATGACTGCAGTCACACAAAACGACGCCTTCATTTCTTCAAGAGGCAATCACGATCACATGCTTTCAAAAGCTAGAATTGATGTGAAGAAATCGGTAGAAGCAGCCAAGACCGCCGCCAAAGACAAAACGTTTGTTTCACACAAACGAGTTTACAATAAAGCGTTTGCTGACATAGATTAGTTTTCAACATATTTACTGACATTATATTGAAACATGATGTTTATATTATTATACTCCCCCATATATTTGTGGCATTATAGCGTTCAATAGCGTTCAGAATTATTAAATTTATTATATGATATTTATATTTATATCTATTATGCTGTTTTAATCATATTTACTGACTTTATAATATTGAAACATGCTGTTTATATTATTAGACTTCCATATAGATATACATGATTTATATACTGATGTATATACTGATTTTTTTTCTATATTATTATGCCTCAAACTATACCTATTAGTATACCCAAAATGGAAGACGAAATGAATATATTGATAAAAGCCTAAATGAAATAATACTAAGTGAGATGACACCAGTGTATACTATGATTTTATCTATACTGGTAATTACCAAATATTGAAATAAACAAATAATTAAATTGATATTTAAATATTTCAGAATTACACAATCTAATTAAATAATAATTGCAATATGATAGAAGTACAGTACCAACATACGTAGTACTGCCTGACTACAGAACAACATAAGATATTTGTTAAATCTACATGCATATTAAGAATGATACCATATACTATCAAAGCATATTAAGAATGATACCATATACTATCAAAAACTGAAATATATAAATCGAATGTCTATACCTAGATCTTTATACACAATTGGGTCTCCAAAATATTTTATCGTTATACATATAATACCCATAATGTTTTAAATTTTACATACAAATTACAATAATAGTTTTAGAATTGATTTTTGTGTTATATAAAAACATGTAAAATATTATTAAAAAACTAAATAAAATGTGGAAATGCGTCATAAAACAGCATATTATTGATTGAAAGTATATACATATCAGCGTTACTTAATGATTCATTAACTGATTAAGCATTAACTACTCTTTATCATAAAGAGTAGGCTTCAATATAGATCTAGAAAAAATGTTAAATTCGTAAAACCTAATTGTTAAAAACTTTATTATTCAAATAAACAGTAAGGTATATTGCATATATATTTCGGATATCATCGATTGCAACAGATCCGGTTTTATCGCTTATAGGTAGGTACTTCTTATTTAAGAAAAATCTATTATTCAGTTTATTCATCATCTTACCATTAAGATCAACGTGATGCCCTGTGCTTGTCCGCATGCTGATATTCTCGCCAACCTCCCCACGAGTTGACATCTGACTATTGGTTAGCTGATCCTGACCAATCAGAGTGTCTGCCCAATCCTGGGCCGATTTGTCCAGCATTGTGCTGTGACGCAGGGGGCCCGCTCCATGCTGTCGCCGACGCAGATTGTGCTCTGCAAGGCAGCTCTCGCGGAATTTCTCCAAAGCACGGTTCGGTTGAGCCATGTATCACAGTTATTAAGTTACTTATATATATAAATTCTGATCTACGTTTCTGTTTTTTTAACTAAATAGGTATAGGTGTCTGAAATAGAAGCAATACATGGCACAATAACTTTTTAATTTAGATGTATTGTATGCAATATTTACAAAACTTTAAGAATGCCTAACTATTCAAAACAATTAAATGTGTAAAGCGATAATAACTTTTATGTTTGTTGTATATATCAATAAATATAGGAGTATATATAAATAAGATATAAGAGTATATTTAAAATATTATCTAGTGTCATTTTGTATAACAAAGAGAATGATGTCATCTCAGAATTTGTTTTATTTAACAACTGTTTAGAAAAACATATTTGTTGAATAACTTGCAGTAAAAGATGCGGCCACACAGAAAAAAAGTGTTATGCTTAACAGTTAATAAATGTAAATAAGTCTAAATATAAAATAGTCTTTACATATTAAACTATTAATTGAAAAATATTTATAAATTAGCAAAGATAATAATTAACAAAATAAATTTAAATAAATGAAGGATTATGTTGACTTTTTCTAATGTTATATAAAAGTCTGTGCATGTTCAGCAAGCAGACTGCGTGATCCTTTAATATGTAAAAATTGTAACTACACATACAAACTACCATTTTTTGCATCTACACATATAACTATTTTAAATTAAACAAACTAGATAATCGAGTTATCTTCTAAATTTACAGTAGTTCCTGATTTATAATATTTTTCATTTATTTCATTTAAGTATATTAATTTAATTAATGTGTTATCTTTTTTCTTGAGCTACAATGTATACGTTTTTATAAAAACTGTAAACGTATTTCATTATACATAGTAAGTACATACACAAATATAGCTAATAATTTTTTTTTTTTTTTTGGATTTTTAAAATGAAAATTAAATATTTTTATTTTTAATACATTTGTAGGATGCAGAATCACTCATAAAATGTTAATGCTAAACATGTCAAGACAATATGTACATATATTGAGACTAGACAAATCTTAATACTTATATAATGTGTATTAAAAATCTACATAACAATCAGATAAATATAATAATTGTAAAATATTTTAAATTATATAAGGATAAATGTATTACACAGCTGTTAATTTTTATAAATGAAATAAATTCTTCTCTTGTATCTTAAGTCATAGAATTGGATTAGATTAGATAAGTTTACCAACTAGACGTTTTCTTAAATCGTGCCAACTGTGTATTGTTATGGCTAAAATTATCATAGATATTATATTTAAGCTTCTAAAATATTGAAATAATTTTACAATTCAACTAAATTTGAAATTGTTTTACGCATCTCTTTCCCAGTAAATGATTGATAGCAACAGTACCTATAGTCAGAGTTTGAAAGAAAATATGTCTTAAATTTAAAAAATTTAAAATAATGAACAATATATTTAAATATATTTTTATCCACTATGCATTTTGTGACAACATTGTCCCTTTTTAGGGTTCAAGAAAAATTAAATTGATAAGTAATTCACATAATAGTCTAGAATAATAAAACGAACAAGTAACTCTAAATTATAAAACTACTTACAAGGCAGATTAAATAGTATGGCATTATTACATGACAAAAAAAATATTAATCGGATGATCAAGATAGAAATTATAGAAGATAAGCCACATTAATATAAAAATAATGCACCATTATTAGGAAAAGTTATATTTAAAGGAGGGTTGTGTGTTTTAATTAAAATTACTTCCTTTACCATAATATTGAAGTCCAATGAGCCTACACTAATTATTTTAAAGGAAGCTTTAGAAAAAATATTGCTATAGGTATTACAGTTCACTAAATGAGTTCATATTGAAGAAAAACCAAAATACATCTGAAAACTAGGACCAAAGAGCATTAACCTTTTTTTAGCTGTATTGTGCGATTTTCATTCTGTGAAAAACAGCTATAAATTTAACAAAAAATTCTCAAAAATTCTTGGTCTTTGATACATTTGCCACTTCTTACATTTTTAGCTTTTTGATGCTTTGTTCTCACAAAAAGTTCTTGCTTACTGGTTTATTATAGGGTATGAAAATTCAAAATTCAAATCTGAAAGCTATTTATTTTTCACAATAGGTATAAAAGCAATAGTTATTATATTACTAGACTTTGCTTTATTGACATTTATGAGAGATAAATAATGTTTTTTAGTATAAATAATATTATTATGGATGTATTTCATAGTACAAGTATTTATCATAAAAGTTTATACTGCCTTAATATTATAATAAACATGCAATGCTTTTATTTCATTTTTATAAAAGTTTGAAAAATAAGTTGTATATACATTCATGTATCTTTTTAGTAAACAAATGTTTTTCCTATTTTTAGATTATCATTTTATCAAACAAATCTGACAATGAGTTATACATATATATAAGAATACTCAATCTTGATATGTACTTTTCAATTTATCTAGAAGTCTATAATATAATATAATTTAGATTTTATGTAAAGACACTATTTCTGACTGACTATAATATATAGATCATAAAAACATGTGTAACAAAACTAATTTTATAAAATATTTTTAACTCATGATATTTACTACATTTATTATAATCAAAATATAAAAATAGATGAAAGCATTGTATATATATATTTATACTGTTATACTTAGAAGTATTATGATATGTTGTATATTGTATTTTTTAATGTGTATATATTATTATGTATAATAATGTATCATAGAATAGCAGCATGAAAAATTTACACCTGCTCAGTGGATTATATAAAAGCAATGAGCTCATTTTATTTTAGTATATATTGCTTGACAAATATATAAAAATATTGCACTTTATATTATATGGTATATATCATGGTATACACCATGCTAGACTACATTAGTGTATAATTGCACAACTATCAAAATCAAGCCATGTTATAAGCCTTTAGAAAAATCTGAATTCATTGACAAGCACCATACATAAACTTTCACAGATTATTTAAATGCAACATATTTTTCACAAAATTCTCAAAAGTTTATAAATAAAAATGATTGAATATTATATATTAAAATATAATTTATTAGTAAGGTTATTTTTGTTACATGCTAATTCAATGTATTCTATGTTTATTTCCTTTAATTTCCTTTATAGTAAAATTGAAATTTGATATTTGATATTGAGAAAATAAGCACAATGTTATAAAAATGGTTAGCTACTATATTAGCAGATACAGATATAGCCATTTTTACAATATATAAATGTGGAAAACATTTCTTGAAAAATCAAAAGAAAAATATAGATATAAACAAAAAATATATTTGATATTTAGTTTTATAAGTATAATAATAATCAATACCACTATAAATATTTACTCCTTTTTAGATATCACTACAAAAAAGGAATAGTATTCATTTATAATTTAAAAGGATTAACATTGACAAAATTATTTTTATTTTTATTAGAAAATCTCTGATGTTTAAATTTGATGTTTATATGAGAATAATACACTTATATAGGATACTATTTGAATCCAAATAAATAATATGATTTTTAATTCATTATTATATAGGAAACACTGTCACAATATAGTGCAGCTGTCTATAAGACTATAGCCATATCTATCAATCATCAAAATCTATTTTCTATCAACTATAGTGAATTTATCTAAGTGCCAATAAGTTGATGTCTATCCTATATGAGCTATACTAAAACATTGGAGTCATTCAAATATCAGTCAATTAAACTAAGACATATATTTTAATCTCATCTAGCTAATTTTGTTGGCTTAAATGGAGAGACCATCTTGCAGTTCACCCAGTATATAAAAGATGCTCTTTGATCAATGTAATGTGGTCATCCCAGTTTAAAGGATTGACCAGAAAAATCTCTAATAATAACCTTATTTAATTAAATATAATACTTAAAAAATATTTTTTTATAAATATTCCAATAAAATAATTATAGTAGGCATATCTTTGTCATTATGATCAAGGAAGCCATTTTAATTAAAATATATAATCTTCCTTTAAATAGAACTCTTACTAATAATGGTGCCTCCTTTTTCCTTAATGTGTTTTAGTTTCAAACATTTTTCTCATTCTCTTATTCTTCTAATATTTTTAATATCAGCTCTAATACTTTATGGTCACAAAACTTATTATAAAACTATTTCCCTCAGATAACTAATGTTAAGTGAGACAAAAGGGAACAATAATTAATATATAGTACTGTGGATACAGTAATACTACTACTACTTAGTTAGTGCCAGGCATATAATAAAATATACAAAGTGCTTAATTTTCCAGTGCCAGAAAATTAAAATTTTATACTAAAATTCCGGCGCCAGAAATTTAAAAGTATGTAGTACTATTATTATTAAATTTATTTATTAATCCAAGTTATATTATTTTAATAAACATCCGGTATTACTATTGTTCATCATTTGTTTTTGATTAATTTTAAATTTTAGATGCTGGAAATTCAGTATTTCTTTTAAATT
>JAYRBW010069661.1:0-27061 GCA_036023295.1 Invenusta paracnida | reverse complement strand
ATATTGTAATATCAACCCCGGGGTCCTACTTAATTTTAAATTTCAATTTTAAAAATTTAACTCGTTTGGGTTCGGTTACTTTTGGCCCACCCTGGTCGCATTGAAACCCGCCGATTTTTCTGTAGTTTACAATTTCAGCTTGCCTGAATCCTCTTTCCACCTCTTGCTCTGCTCTCCGTCGTCCTGTACTGTTCAGTCAGGTTACTTGAACTCCATCGTCTTTCGTATTAGTTTACCAAGCAGTTATATGTTACTCTCTTCTCTAGTACCATCTCCCGTATTTATGTACTTAGTAATAATAATCTTCCTGTCGACTTTTATTGCGCGTTTTTTTCAATTCTCGTGTCCAACTTTGTCTTTGCTTTATCAGCCTCTCTTTTGTGAACAAAACCATGTTGTTTTTGAGCTTCATATCTCACTGTGCCTCCTTTTATTTCTTCCATCGAAAAGTCCATTATGAGAACAAATAAAGAGGGCTATATTTGCGCTTACATTGGATTTTCCCTCAATTCTTTGTAAAGAAAACTTATTTTCGGGGATAAAAGATTTGAATAATTGAAATGTATATCGTAAATATTCATTATTTTACTTGGAAATTGCTTTATATTAGTATTAAATAGATTAAATAGTGTAATTATTTAAAAAAATTGTAACTTCATATCATTCCATATTCTTAATCGGTATAAATATGAATTTAATTGAGAATATAAACGTATGAACATATTTTGTAATCTTCGTATTATATTACATATCTAAGAATTATTAAAACTATAATTGTTTCTCTTCATTCATTTTAGGAAATTCAACACAATGACTACGTAAAAGAGGACTTGGAATATCTACGTCCTGGATTTTGGAAGCGATATGCTCAGAGACCTAAACCAGGTATGTCTAAATATAAGAAATGAAAATAATAAAAACAAGTTTATTTTTTTAAATAAATATACAATCGATTAAATATATATATATATTTTTAGAAATTTGTTAATTTAATTATAAATATTTATAAATCAGTACTCTATCAGTAATTTTATATGTTTACCGACAAAGCTTAACTAATCAAAATATGTTTCCTGATTACTTATTAACTGATAATAAATCGATATGTATTGATCAGTTCTCCCACCAACACCACCACCTCCACGGATACCTCGACTTCAACGACCGTCTAATGAATTCCTTCATCGTATTTCCTCAGCCCCTATCCGTCAACCTTCCACGGCTCATGGACAAGTCTGCGATGCTAGGTATGTCCAATCTGTGTTTGAACATATAAATCAAAGTTATTAATGTAACTTGTGATTATTTTTAGATTGTTTGCTCCAGAATCCTTTGCGTCTGCCAAAATTTTACAACAGAGATCCAAATCAGCGAGGTTATCTGTAAGTTTGAATTATTAACAGAAACATTCATGATTTAGCATGAAACATTTACCTCATTAGTATAAATCCCAATTACCGATTTTTCTAATTTTATGCCCGTAATATAATTTAAACAACATTTTAATAAACATATTTACATTTAACTGACAGATTTTTACGTCTTTATAAAAAATTCAAATTATCGTTCAACTTAAATATTTTGGATAATTAGACATATCTTAACGTTAATGAATATAACTGAATTTGTAGCACTCTTGATGGACTTTTTACTAATTTTGTTTGCTAATATTAAATCTTCAGCTCAAATCAGCTGACTTGGATGACACTGAAGCAAGAAGTCCGCAATCCCGGCCATTATCCGGACTTCCTAGACCACTTCAGCTCCGAGGAATGCCCAAAAGGCGCCCGATCCTATCCCGAGTTGAGGAGAAACCGCCTAGCCCCAAACTCCTAGACCGGAAAAGTGTTCTATGCCGTTATCTCGATGAGGCGCTTACGACAAGACAGACAGCTCCGCTAGTTGTGGAGGGATATCGTGGCTTTAAAGTGTTTTGAATTGTTTATATAACAATTAGCAATTTAGTTCCAACATTAATTATAATTTAATCTTGTTAGTATTTTGTGCGCATTTTTGTCAGATTTCATAAAGTATGAAAATTTAATCATATTTCAGGCGTTAAAAAATTATATTTTCTGAGTAGGTATATCAGGTTTTATAGGATTAAATATATATATATATGTACATTTGGAAATAAAACTGTATACTACTGTGAATTAGAGCCGTACTAAGCTGTTTAATAATGAATAATATTCACAATTATGTTTTGTAAGAAAAGAAAAGAAATAAAATTATTTTTGAATTATTCATTTATTCATTGAATTTAAATTTCGTTTACTTTTTTAAATAATATAATATACATTCACAACTTGACTAAAATTAGAGATGCAAGCATTATGAAGACATTAATAATTTAAAATTGATTATATTGCTAATTTATTAAGTAAATCATGTATTTTTATAATCTACTTTATATAGCTTAATTATAATTTAATTGTGTACGTTTGTCATAATATTATGAAAGTAATTTATTATGAAAACAATTTATTGAAATCAGCTTTTCCAGTATTTTATGGATATATCTAAAAACATGTTTGTATGTTCACTAGTTTACTCATTCTTTCACTTTAAAATTGTATTCTATAGAATCAAATATTGTTTCTATTGTATAATATTTATTATATAAAACGTTTTAAAGTAATAACGCATTGAAGATTTTGTATATTTACTCGCTTGTGATTCATAATGTGAACATTAAACTGTATTACTCTTTAAATATTGCCTCATATTATGCAATGATTATTTTTAAATACTGTGCATGTTATCTAAATACATTTTAAGTATATTGATTATACCTATTTTTATATAATTTATGTGTTTTTTTTTACTTTTCTCACTCTATTCAGGTCAAAGATTCAGGTATTCAAATAATATCGAAATAAAACTCATGATATTTCAATTGGGTACTTATGTATATAGTATTATTATCATAGTATATCCACAATGTTCATATAATGAAGTATTTAATGAAAATTTCATTTAAAATGTTATGCACATATGTATTTATATCATTATTAATGCAACAGAACCGTACATTAAATACCTACAAAATAATCTGAAAAAAGAGTTTTTATCTAGTTTACGTATGTAAACTAATGCCCCAGAATTTCATCTTTCATTATTATTTTATGGTATTAGATATAGTAAATCAATGCTTTTAAATGATACCTTTGAAATTGCATTTTCTTAATAAATGCATAAAATATGTAAATTATATTTTAACAAACATTGTTTAAATCTAGATATTTAAATTTAAAATTCTCTGAACACTAAATATTTAATACTCATATTAATTGCAAAACATTTATGTAAAAATTACTGAAATACAATTTTTGAACTGTCTCTAATAATTAGATAAATTCAAAATGAATAAGAGATGAGGTGTTTTATTACTTTATTCACTAACTTTCATTTTAGACTTTTTATGATAAAATAAATAAATGTGACGCAGATTAATCGATTCTACAAAGCCTGATTTGCATATATATATATATATATATTAAAAATAAAATGTAAAAATATTATATAAATTATTAAATATATATAAATATTAAAAATAATTATATAAATTAAAAATTAATATATACATAGAAAGGAAATCTAAATTAATTTAATTGAAAATTCAGTTCATTTTGCGGTCAACATAAAAATATTTTAATTGATAAAATTAATTTCACAAAAGCAATTAATTATTGTCAAATTAACATTTCGTAAAAATATATATGCTGACTCATTTATATATAATAGTCAAGTGTATTTTAAAAATATATAAATATTAGTCTTTTTATCATGACCTAGCGAAAAATCCAGAAAGGATCTTTATTTTTGAACACAATCTTACTTCTTTATATTGTTACGCCATTGTTTCAGATAGGCAAACTAGGTTTATATAGCAAACTCAACGACGAGAACGTAGACAACTGTCTCATTTAGGAGTCAAAACTCCGAGAATCCGATCCAACAGTCAGAATTTAAGCTGTTTAGTGAAACAAAAATGAATATAAAATGTGTAATTGATTCTTATATGCAAAAATCTACTGAATTTAAAATTACTTATATACTAAATATATTATATAAAAGACAACGAGTGAAGAAAAGTCGTAATCATGGAAACGATATTCTTGATTTGACAATAATAAACAGTATTTAATGATACTTTGTGAATTAACATGACTATCTTTATAATATAAACAATTTATTCTAAACGTATTTTTCCTCTTAGTAGGGTATAATAATACCAACAATTAATTTAAAGTATTTGTGTTGTAAGGCAATAAAGCAAAACCGTAAAAATATTTGTGGAGCATAACAATTTGTGAATTCATGGTGCCATAACTGTTTTAAATATCATGAATAAAATTGTAATTTCAATTGTAGTAATACACTATAATAGCATAAAGGACGGAATGTTTCAAACGGTGGGACGGAGACGATACATTTATGAATCTCTTAAATTTGACACCACCCCCCATAATTTTTTATGCATAATATTATTTATAGTTTTATTTCAAATTAAACTATTTATTGTAAGAGATAATTGAGTAATATTTGATCTTTGAAATATTTCATAAATTCGGTAATATATTTTTTTTGTTATTAGACAAATTTATAAAATATTACGAATCGTTTTACATGACAGCCTACTCGTGTCAAATGTGGAATTAAGTTGAGCCAATATGTCAGTTAACGTCTTACAACTCATTGTACATATATGGATAAAAACCATTTTTTTAAATACATCTGTCAATCTGCGAATTATATCCGTTTTTGTCTTGTTGATTTTCAGATAATGTTTCAGACAATTCAGAGTAGAAATAAAGTTATATTGAATGCCAAGTTATATATTTTTATCGTAGATTTTTTGTAGTCATTTTCGAAGGAATACAACTTTTGGCCGACACCGATTCTGTGGATTCCTCCCTATTTCACAACATCCAAGAATCATTTTCGACATTTTCTTCAGTATGACCTCTTCTCAAGAAGGGGTGGAAGGCAAGTTGGATAATCCAGACCCCTTAATAAATCTTGGGGAGGGGGGGGGCCTTTTCTATCAACATTCGTATTAATGTGACGTGTTAAATCACTAAATCTTTAACTATACTTATTACAAAATTTCATTATATAACTAATTATTGTTAGTTTCATTTTCATTGTATATTGAGAAAACACATACGCAACAAATATAAATTTTTATTCAAATTAAAACTTTTAATATATAATTTATAATAAATGAAAACTAATTACATTGTAAAATAGTCAATTGAATTGAGGAAAATCAAATGTCAAAAATCTATTTAAAAAATGGAAAGAAGTATAAAGTTAGTAATTATTGAATAAAACAACGAAACTTCTATAACTTATTGAAATAAAAACGAAAATATAATATCATTATTAATACATTAAAACATAAGAAAACAACAGCTCTAGACATATATATAAATAAACACAATATTTTTACTTTGATACAGTTTTTAGTTGTATAAAATTATTTGAACTATGAAAACGTTTGTTGTATTATTTAGATAAATAAATTGTATGTATTGTTGTAAATATATACAGAATGTTTCCTAATTTGTTGTACAAATCATCAAATTGTATGGAGGTATAAAATGCAGAAGTCATGTTGGACTTAAATAACTCACAAAATGATATCACTGGAGATTTAAAAAAGTTACAAATATTTACTCTGTCGTAAATAAACATAATGACATGTCATTGGTACAGTTTTATTATTTACACGATATTATATATTTGTATAATATTTATATTACTTTTACGTCACAAGTAATATAAAACAAATTTATATCATAAGTTGTAAAATAAAGTGCAAATTTGCATGAACAAAATAAGCACATCAATTAGTAATAATACACAAGTTCAACAATAAAAGTGCAACGTAATTTAGTAAAGAATATGACAATTTGTTTACTACGATTTGAAGAATGATCACCTCCAAAAGTTGTAGAATAGTGTCTGCATTATGTACAAAATATCATAATTTCTAATAAATTGCAGAAGATAATGTAAGCGAATCAAGGAAACTTTATAAATATATAATTCCATGGTAAGTATAAAACAAGTTTTATCCATCCTGTGCAGTATTAGTATGAATATTTATAAATAAAAAAGCATAATTGAAATATTTTAAAATATTAAATTTTGCGAAAGTTGCTCAAGATTAATAAGAAATATTAATTGTATACAATAATTTATATGCGAAGAAATGAATAACAAATTTGATGAAGAACTATCAATCTTAAAAAATAATTACGTCGATAAGAGTAATGTTTTTGATGAAAATGTACATTAATTATTCAAATTATTTATATAAAAACAATTTCAACTCAGCGTACCTATACAAAGTATACGATTATCTGACTCAGATTAAATATCCACTATTTTGTATGATTTTAGCAAATATTTATAGATATAATTACTAATTAGAAGTTAGATTAACTTATTATCTGTCGAATTTTTAAAATACAACATGAAAATTATTTTAGTTTTTTTAGCCGCTACAATAGATCAAAAAGTGCATTTTCCGTTTGCAAAGCAATGTGAAGCTCATATCAAAGTCTTCATACTTTCTACAAAACCTTTAGAACTAAAAAAATGCAACGAAATAATCGCTTTCGAGACAGACTCATATAAAAGATAGAAATGGTTGTAAAGTATTTAGTGGAAAAATTATATCAACTTACTGGTGGCATGCACGCATATCACACCCAGTGTCTCGTGGTATCGAGGATAATTTTATCATTATTGGCGGTTGGCAGTGAGTGATTGCCACCCCGATGACATGAGCGTGTCCTACTACCTCCTACACAACAAATTGGTGGCTGTTGCACTCCAGGCGGAATCCGTTCCCCTATAGGCCCACCTGGCACAATGTCATAGCTACCACGCAGACTACCCGAGAGGCGGGCCGCAACACCTAACGACGAGGCGCTGTTGTTCATCAGACTACCCTGCGACAACTGTTGGTGCTGTACTGTGGATGCCTGATGATGATTCAATAGTGGTGGTTGTTGATAGCGACGCCAACAAAGAAGCCCAACAGCGAGCACGATCAACAGTCCAATCCCACCAATACAGCACGCTGTTATAACTAACATTGTAGCGTCGCCCGGCTCCAAAAGGTCGTAGCTACTTCCACTGTCGTCAAGGAAACCGTTCTTCTTCCAATTATTTCGATTATTATTGTGATTTCCAGGACGACCGCTAGCACTGCTGCTGCCTCCTAATTTGCCGTCTCCGCCCGATCGATAGATGATTCGCAACGTGAACTCTCCGAGTGCGGGTTGGATGCGAGATCCTGCGGTGAGACGGAATTGGATGACTTCATCAACGGAAGACTCGCGGATGTAGGGAAAGGCATAAGCCTCGTAGACCACCAACCCTTTGACCACTTCATCCTGACTGAACCAGAAGGGGATTTCCCCGTAAAGGACGTTTCGTGGGTTGTTACGGCTTCTTGGGTGTACGTACAGGCGGCCGTACATGGTTGTGGCGGTTAGAGTGAAGTTGGGATTCACGCCCGAGCGAGCCTGCAATTCGCTGGCGTCTATGTGGGCCAGAGTGATGGTTGCCAAGCGACCAGACAGCACGGAGAGCGTCTGACTTTTCACCAGCGGCTGCACAACAATCGTTGCCTTGATGTTGGGGATTTCCCGATTTCCGGCATAGGCGGTGCAAATAAAGTAGTCACTACTGGAGCTGATATTGGTCTGATGGTATCGAATGACACCATCGGTAATATCTTCAATAGAGAAGCTGTCGACTGGAACCAAACCCATAAGAAGGTTTCCATTCGCTGGAAGGGAAGTAACGTTGAACTTGACCGGAATGTTTGCGTCATTTTTGACGGAAGCATTGATCGATTCAATGCCAAAAGGAGTGTAAAGATCCCCCTGTGACACCCGTACAGGATGCATGTAAACGTACAGACTAACAGGTAGCAGTGAGAATGTGATGGACGAAGAGACGGCTTGGTGGACACCGTCTGTCAAACTGAACTTGATTACATCTCGACTGGTCCGTTCCAGATTTCGATAGATTAGATTGCCAGCCAAAACATCAGAGTGACGGAATAGGCAGCCTTTGATACAGATTTTAGTTGCCTTCACGGTGAGTTCACCAAACTGAGGCGCTTCCAGTAGCGTGTAAACCAAGCCAGTAGCTGGGGTGTCTCTATCAGAAGCATTGAGTTGGACGCCTGTAAGCACAATAGATCCGGTCTCGATAAGAGGAATTTCCTGCAGAACCGACAGTTGAAATGGCTCATCGTTTACTGCTAAAATTCTGATCTCGAGAGAGGCATTATTCCCTCCTCCAATCAGACGTCCAGGCTGGTTGAAGGTAACCTGGAAATCAATCGAATCAGCCGTTGTGTCCGAGCCATCGTGCCGATAAACAAAGCCACCTCTACGTAAGTCCTCAAGAGATATAAACTCCCCGAGCCGCACAGACTGAAAAGCTTTGCCGCGTCGGCGTTGAAGGACACCGTATCTTGGAAGCCTGGCCAATACAAAGAGGATAACGTCGTAAGTAAGACGATGATTGGTCAGATAGGTCTCCAGAGGCTCGGGGTTCCAGCTGACGTAATCGATAGTTGCTTGTCCCCCCTCAGAGACCTCTAACGGCCGAAGTTGCAGGATTCCAGCCTGATTGAGTCGGTTGATGCGTGAATAGCCAACCGAAATGGGTAAGACGATAGAGTGGATATCGGAGGGAGGTGTAGTGACCAACTGGAGATCGATAGTGTCCCGGACAAGGCGGTTGACGTCAGTGAAGCGATCCAAGTCTCCAGTGTGTTGATAGGCTATTCGTGAGGTGTTGATATCTCGTTGGGTAAAGGTTGTTAGGCTGGAGGGGCTTATGGGCGGTGAGAAACTCCTGTTTGTGCCCGATGTCATGGAGATGAACTGTCCACCACTGGGCTTGCGAATAACTCGGTACTCTACCTGAAAAGAGATGACGAGAGGGGATAGGAATTCGGAATGATCGAATCATTCATAAACATTGCAAATTCTGCACCAGTGTGTCGTTAAACTTTGTTTAAGTGAAAGAATATTTTAAATTTGAAGTAAATTATTTATTTGTGTGCTATATAAGTGCGAAAGTTGGTGTTTTAACGTTATCTTAGTTTAATAAGTAGAGCTAAAAAACAATATTTTAGTACGATTCAATGGAAATGTGTATTGACTCTTAAGAATTAGCTATAGAAAATCAGATAAAAATGTATTCATTAAGGATCAAATATTTTTAATGAATATATTTAGTTTAATTATATGAATATTATAAATTTATGAAGCTGGCCAAAAATTATATTCTAAATAGATATAGTGTAATCATAGCGATTTAATCGGCTTTGTAGCTCCCGCTAAAACTAAAACAATGCGAGCTATTAAAATCTATGAGTGTAACCATATCAAAAATATAATAAAAAAAGAATAATTTGTCATCTGATATAATCAAATAGTTATAGAATTTTTCAAATATAGAATTCTTCAATAAAAATGAATGGAAATTATAAATTATGTGTAATTAATGGCGTACAAATGTTAATACAAATTTTGTTATTTAAAATAGCACATTTATCTATTTTATAATACAATTATCTATAAGTATATTTTTTTGCTAATTTATACCTATTAAATTTACCATGGGACCAAATATCAATATTTAAGCTAGGTCGTAAATAAAATAAACAAAAGTATAAAACTACCAAAGTAAAATTTGTGCCTGAATATAAAAACTTATTGCCAAATTGTTTTAATAATGTTTTAGAAAAATATATTTATAGCCAAATAACAAGCGTTGCAAATTATACGCTTAAAAATATTAGGGAAACATCAGCCAATAAGAGTAACTGACCTTGACAGAGTTGGTGACGTCATTAGTGAGTGTGAGCAGTGCTGCCGGCGTTAAGAGAACACGACCCCCCGGGAAAATCTCCAATTCATTAGTCACTTGACTAGTTGCTAGAAGACGCCGTGGAGTGACCATGAACTGGTTCTCTTGGGTGATGGCCGGACCAGCGGAGAGGGTGAATGTAAAGCCGGGAATGGCGGTGCCGGTGGAGGTACCTGCAGATGGAGGGAAGGAGGATAGATAATAAATCAATAGTCGATGTCAACCATAGAAATAGGAGTGAACAATAGAAGGGAAACAGCAAGCTAAAATTATGTTCAACTTCGTCGATGGAGTAAGACCAGACATCCAATCACAATGTTGCTGAAAATCACGTGACTCCATAAGCAAACAATTTAAGCTTAATACAATAAGCTAGTTTAAATTAAATAGTAGGCAGCTACAGGTTTCCGTTCACATATTTGAAAAAGGTAAATCTTAAGCTTTCGAATGAATTAAATAAATGAATGAATAATTTTCAGTAAAATTATTATTCCTTAACTAAGATATCTGTAGCGGAATCATGATACATTCGTCCACTTTTCCATATAAAATGCGTTAATCTATAAATAGCTCTATATCATTTCCCCGTCCTAGATTATTAGTCACTTGCACACGAAATATCGATGACCAATAATGGGCCTGTGTCTTCTATGCTCTTATATTTCTGTGATGTCCACACAGAGTATTCAAGCTTTTCAAATTTCATACACAGCGAAAAAAAGTATCTATAAAGGCGTTAATTGATTTTAATACGCCATTCGTTTTTAAGCTTTCGAAGTTAACATAAAAATATTCAAATAATAGTATTGGTGAAATACTTATTTGTTTAATTATGAAAACAAATAAAACATGATTATTACAAAAATTGGATATGGCCTGCTAAAAATAGCTCATGAAGGCTCAAAACACAACTATCTTGTGGATTCTAAATTCCATATAATTTTATTAGTAGAATGTAATATATAAGAGTTTTGTATCCTAATGTCAAGAAACATAGGTTTCGTGTTAAGACATATTTCGACAAAATAATTCGTTTTTTATACATTTCATTGTGATGTGAAAATGTGGTATATTTCAATACTAAAAAATAATGTTTTAGAAGAATGTTATTCAATAATAACATTAAAATATGTTAATGATATTAGTATTTGAAAGTAGCTGCGGATATAAAATGTGAATATAACGAGTCATCAATATTAATAATCTATTTAAGGTACTTCCTACGCGTTTAAAACATTTTGTCAAAACTGGATAGAAGATAATAGATATTACAATAAAATTCAATCGAAATAATTCGATTACAACATTATAAAAAAGTTAATTAGATTATTTCAATGGAGTTTATTATTAAAGTAATGTGAAATTTAGAAGTGATATACAAAATATTCAATAAATCATAATACTCGTATATCTGTCATAAATGACATATGCAAATCGATATTAGCAAGTATAGTATAAAATATTATACATAGAATAATAATACTATACTTTTTTCTGATATAAGCATCTCAAAAATGAAATATTTAATGAATACTTTTATTACTGAATAAAAACAAATTATATATATGTATTATAGATGCTTTAAAACGTAACTGCTTATAATATTTAATTTCTTTACGTTTCATTGCAATCATATATGAATTAAATATAATATGTATTTTACGACTATAAACCGTACAATTTGGGAAATCAAATCTTTCTACTTTAAATTGTTAGGATAATAAACACAACCAATGACTTTTTAAATTAAAGTATATGTTGGAAAATTAATATAAAAATAAAATACCAATTCCGATAATTTATAAAACCGGAAATTGAATTTACATTTAAACAATACTTTAATAAATACTATTTATTCAGTGCAGAGAAACATTACATATTTCTATCAAAATATACCTATATTCGTTAGATACCTAACGAAAGCATTAGTAATTTTATTATGCACTATATTATTATATCTATAATAAAATCTCTTTATATTAACTCGGTTATCTACCAAGAGTTTTATCATCATCATCTATAGGGAAGGTATTTTGGCATATTATAAGACACTAATAAAGAGCACTGATTTATCAAAACAACTATAGAATTAGTAATCCCAGTTAATTCGTCATAAGATTGATCGATTCTAAAGTATCTATTCTTTGTGTATTTACTACTAACTCTTTGAAACCTACTATAGCTGAAGCAATTAATAAGTAAATAAAAGATAATGGTAATGATAATGTTATACCAAAATTCCAAAAATAAGATATAACTATATTAAAGATTTCAACATATTTTGTAAAACACGTAAATAGTAATTATTTTTTTGGGTGGGGGTTGTGTAGATGCTATTAGCTGGTACAGGCTGATTTTTATAAATAAATAAAATTAGCAGAAAATTTCACAAAACAGTAATCATTAAATTGATAGCTTAAAGGCCATTTTTACTGTTATAATTTGACATTCTATATACTACTACAGTCAGGGCCAGTTTTAATACTCCGGGATATACTCTCTTATATGATAAGGCAAGAACCCCCTACAGGGTTAATAATTACCATCACCAAGACATAAATATGGTCCCAACAATACGACGACATTACATAAGCAATTAGGCTGAGGATCAAAGATACCAAAATGGCTGAGTTGACATTTGCTGATGTAACTCCTCTGTCTGTAAATCAGCCAACCGATCAGAAAAATTGATAAGAGATATATGAGGTTTACATGCATTATGAGCAAATTGTGACAGGTATTTGAACATACACGTCAAGCGGGCATAGACAGCGTCATGACTGATATTACATGCTGTAAACCTGTATAGTTTCTTCTTTTAAAATAACTTTTCTCACGATACCTAAACACGTAATATGTTATTGGAGGTTGAAAAGACATGAGTGGCCGAAATTATATATACTTAGAAATATCTCTTTAAAGTTAGACATTAAGAAGTTAAATAAAGGGACTCTGAATTATGTACTATGTATAATTATTATAGTATACAGTATAACTCCAAATTAGGATTGTTTTATGATTTGTAAGCGACGCCTTGAATAATAATTTATAAGCATGCAAACAATTTTAAATGGTATAGGTTTAAATGTTTAAATTTAATCTAAAAAGATCGCAATAAAATAAAATAATTTATGAGTCATCTGATTTAAAAGTTCAGAAAAAACTAACACAAAACATTCATAACATTTATGAAAAAAGTAAAAGCAAAGAAAACCATAGTGCATATTATAATAAAATGATAACCTTAACATGAGCTAAAAAGGAAAATATGTAGCTTTAACATTTCATCCATTGAAGCAGTCGCGTAAAAATTCCTGTAGAATTTGGACACAACATAATATTGTAAAATTATAAATCTATTATAAATAATTTTAAATATACATTATTTGCTTCTGCATACATGTGAACATAATAAATACACTTTTTAATACGACCGTTACATTAGTGCAGCTGCAAAAGAGGCTGTTAAACAAACGAATAACAAGACCACCAGCTATAAAGTCGATGAACATAAATTCGAAGCAAACTGCTTTTTCAACAGAACCACCTCAATTCCTATTAAGCATAGTTATACACTTCATACGTACCAGTATGGACAAAAATGACTTTCCCCTGGTTGATATCGGCTTGTGAGAATCGAGTAACTCGTCGTTTTCCCGTCCCAGTGTGAATGAGATAACCCTCAGGATTCGATAGGACACTGAAGACCACAGAACCTGCGGTCCAAACAGTGAGAGGAAAAATTGAAAAGAGGGGATTTAATACAACAATGAGAATATGCTTTGTGGGTATAGCTACCTATATGATGTTATTTCTGTAGTGGCGGTGACTGAAATTTGGGAGGTTAATAACTTCTGACATCAAACATACCTTTATGTGGCTGATCAAACAAGAGTATAATTCAGTTTGATTATTGAGTTTAATTCAATATTCGGTAGCTCCTAGACCGAGCGAATGACTTATATTTCTAAAAAAGGTGACAAAGTCGCAGAATGGCTAATGGCGTCAAGATATAAGTGAAAGATGTTTTTATAATATGTCTTCTAGTCTGTCTATATTCCATAGTTCATTTAAAGATCTAAAGCATTATTGGGAGGCTGCATTTTGATGTCATAAAAGCAGAGAATATTTAGATTAGCTTTTTCTTGTTATTAAGAGTCACCTTTGCATAACTACGACTAGTTTGTGGATTGTTATGTATTATACTGGTGGTAAAAACTATATGTTATAAAATCTGATTATATCGTCTCGTTTAGAACATATTAAGAATGCAACTAACGTTTTTTACAACTACAGGGAGTTTCAAAAGTCCGTAAACATTATTAGCATTTATATTAGTGAGCATATGAAATTGAAGACAATAATTGTTTTGATTGGCTGAGTAAACTTCATTTCGCAACGCTAAGTGAAATGCTGAGTGACGTTGGGAAATGTAATTTTTCCAATATATTTTTATAGAAACTTTTACTGACTTCTGCTCACATTTCATATGCTCACTAAATAGTATAATAATTTTACTGACTTTTGAAACACCCTGTAGATGTTTTAACTTAAAAAATCATCGAACTACATGCAAAGTTTTATAACTTAATTTATTAGGACGTTTACTATTTATAGAGGGAGGAGGGGGTTAATGAACACCTCCTTCTGGGACATGGAACTATAAAAAGCTGATCAGTATGATTACTGGGGTTAATAGTCAATAAATTTATTAAATCAATGGTTATTACTTTTATTAAAGTTTGTCAGTTTTTTTATATTCTTTCTAGTATGATAATAAATAACAAAAGTATACTAAAAACAAATGCAATAAATATTAAAGACAAGTGGTATACTATAAATAAATTTATAACTCATAGAATACTCATAAACTAAGAAATAAAGAAATTTACGGTAATCATTAATAGGTATACGGCTGTAAAATAGTCTATAATTTGTTTTCACTTAATAGACTCAAGTGCAGTTAAAAGCATAGGCTAAAATAGATCCCCTTAGAAGCCTTTCATAAGAACCAAACAAAATCAATAATAAATTATTAATATAGAAGAATAATAAATTATACAACAGCTGTATAGAAGCTAATAAGAATAGGCAACTCTTGATATTTTTATAACTGAAACTACAGTTTATCTTACACAACTTTTATAATAATGCGTTTCAGTTATATTCTAATTTACTCTTTGTGGTTAAATGTGAGTTAAAATCAAAAAACGAATTATAAGCCACCTCTGCAGCTAAAATCCAAATTCTTGAAGAGAAGAGCAACAAGTATAGAGTAGTATCACAAAACTTAACTGACGGAATAATATGACCAGTCATCAAATCAGAAACCAGTATATATGCAGATAAATATCTACAAAAAATACCTACGGCTTTTATCTTGGTGATTTGAAAATCTGTTTCCACAGTTTTTTTATGATATAAAATATTAATTATATAAAAATTATCGTTTAGTGTATTTAGTATACTAGTACATGTATATTCATAAATAAATAAATATATTACACTAATATTAGTATAGTTACAATACAAATTGTATAAACTATTCTTAATTAGAGCTGCAAAAAAGTGGTATTCTATTAATTCTAGATTAGACTCCAATCCGTCAGTGAGATTCTTTCTGTTTAGGGAAAATACATTAGTGAATCACCATATTATGGTCAACGTCTCGACAATAAGATGTTTATCACGAACCTGGATCAACAGCAACGCTAGTTTCAGCGAGAAGATTGTCTCTAGTAAGCACTATCGAGGAAGCCATCCAGATGTCAGCTCCTCGATTTCGGGTTAACTTGAGGCCGAGGCCAGGACGAATCACCTTGACAACCAGAGTTAGAGGAGCCCTAAGACGGGTGCCAGACCTCCTGTCGATTGCTGACAACTGTATATGTGTTAGGGAAAGTGAGTGGAGTGTTGTTTATAAAGACCACTAATTGAAGTCAAGAACGCTTCTGAAAACGCTTTCTTAATAAATAAGTTGTTATTAAGTTATGGTAGGTATTAATCAAAAGATTTATTGTATAATTTCTACAACCAAACTTTGTCTTCAACAAAATTCATAATAAAATGGTTTTATTTTAAAATGATTATGCTATTTTAGGGGATTTTGTGTATAAACACAAACAATCACTAGGAAAATATACTTTTATATAAAAATTCTTAACAAATCTAACAAATTTAGCTATTTTATATAATTTTCTTAAAATTTGAAATGGCTGTTTTTGCAATTTATTCTTTTTTCTTGCTGTCTATTAACTTGATTTATTCAATTTATTTAAGTATATAGCATTAGATAAATTAATCCACATCATTAAATAAAATAAAAATAACACGCGTATCAAAACAAATTTCATATAATAATTAAAATTATACACAGACGTTCAGATTTACTGATATAAAATTATTCAATTAAAGAATACAAAAAAATTATTGATCAATTAACAGAAAACAATTCTTCAAAAATGCAAATTTTACAAGCATTCATTTTTAACAATGTGCATATTGATGAAATGTTTTAACTATGATTAACGTGTGAAATATTTATTACTCCATATTCAAAATTTATTCATAATCAAAATCATTTTGTAATCCTGAGTTGCTCGTTATTATAATAATTGAAAATAATAATTGAAACCAAAAGCTTTGTATTAAAACAAATATCTTTCCAAAACTGTGTAAATATAATAATTATTAATGAGAATGACATGCTTTAACGAAAACAATAAAATACTTTGATTTTAGTAATTATCAGAAGTGGAATAAAATACTTTTGTTGGAAAATTAAAAAATACATAGTAATATGTGGATCTATAAAGGGGTGAGAAAAAGAGACCAACCTGTCAGTTTGAAACGAGGGTGATTGATATGTCATAAATAATAAAGTATACACCTCAGTTGGAGTTAGATAGAAGACTGTGATCCCACTTTGGACTCAATTCTACAGAATGATTAGACTATTCAGAAGGTTTCAACAAAAATGTGATAACTCATCGTTAATAGAAGAGGTATTATATCCCTAATTTACGATCTTTTGAAATACCCACTAGTATATTTGAAACAAATAATATTAGAATTTATACACACGTATATGGAAAGTACATAATAGGATTTATCATTGCAGGTTAAAATATTATTACAAGTAAAACTGTGTTATAAATGCATATCGCATCCAAAGCAACAATCTAAATAAAATGAAATATACATAATTTGATGAAGGAGTAAAAAAAGTTAATCTAATTTAACGTTTGACCGTGCTAATCTAATTATGGTCTAATATGCTGCATACGGCCCAGAGTACCAATATAAGCAAATGTAAAATAGTGAAAAGTAGTAATTAACATCAAAGACAATTTTTAAAAAGCACATATTAAAAGTTATATATAAAGCTAATTCTTAAATTAAAACTATGGACTAAATATTGCCAATGTGTTAAAATATTATTGAGGCATATATCTGGGGCGAAAGAATAAATTAATTTTAAGTAGATGGTTAAAATATGACATGAAGACTTCTAGAATTTTAACACAAATTGTAACATATTTAGCAATGTATACCTGAAATTGACTGCTTAGCTGTTGCTGTACATCCAACTATAGACCATTATAGACCATAAAATAATAACTGTACAAAATACATAATGGCACGGGAATGATTTTACACTTTTGCATGGTTTTCCCTAATATATGCCATTAGAAATACATCAACACCTAACTATGGAAGGAAAATATGTATATCATACCTTAATACTTAAACTGAAGTTATATAATATTATATTTCACCCGCTAAAAGTTGGCAATTCAAACTAACAGTTTTCTTAACTTTCTTAAGCACAATAAATTCAGGTCTTGCAAATTTAAATTTACCCAGTTAATATGTTTCCACTGTATATATGGAAGGCAGGTTGGTTACTATCTTTCCAAACTACAAAACATCCATATATCACTGATAAATAAGATTATGGCTGTTACATATATATGCATGCATCTTTATACCTTACGAAAAAAATCAAATTGATCGACAAGTTTTTGTCGTGTATAGAATTTGACAGTCAATTGATAATCTGAACAGATTTGTAAATAAATGTCTTGTACGTCTTCATGGAGCCTGAAATACTGTACTCTATAGGATTGATATAATATGGTACAGGCAATATACAATATATATATAATATTAGAATGATTATGGTACCTGTAATAAACGTTATACACCTTACAAAAACACACACGCGAAAAAATGCTTGATGGAAATTAACTATATATATATATATGTATAATCTGAGAACTTTTTTACATAGGATACTATTATAGTATGGATAGCCCTCGTCAAATGGTGTCTACATATATCATGTTTACTTGGCAAAATCAGAAGTATCAGCTGTTACATTTCCTTTGGTTCGGTTATAAAGAAGGATAACCTAGCAACGTCAAAGCATCCGAGTGCCGAGAAAATGTAGATGGAGGGTAAAAAGTGGAAAGAAAATGAAAGCGACACATGATGCAACTTGAAATTGACCATATATATATATAACAACTAACAACACCGGATTAGAGTCGAGATATAAAGACATCGAGGACCCAGCTGTGCAGCCCGGTTCGAGAACAATTAGAGGCAGGTTTCTCGCCTTAGGAGGCTGCGGTCCCTAGTCTCAATTAACAACAACAAAACTTGTCGAGAATTCCCCATGGAGGAAAGGAGGAGACGATGTGAAACGCGATTGCTTCTTCTCTATTTCCGTATTATTTCTTTATAAATTATGTGTGGATGGAAAACTATAACTATGTTTGCATGTTAGAGATTACAAAGCTTGGGCTCAAGGCGGTCAGCGTTCCAAAATGCGGATTATCATGCACAGTAGTCGGAGAAGTTAGTACAGCTGGAGACGGATCGCAAAATGCCAACTGTAATGAGGACAGCCAACACCGCCATGTGTTTATTATAGGCAATATACCCAAGTTAAGGACGCCCGCTTTTGGGAATGTATATATGTATGTATAATACACGTATTCACTAGATATTTACTGTATTACTATATTACTACGTATATCTATAGTATATTACTGCTGAATATCAACGCCTGGGATCAGGAAATGATTTATTTAAACCGCCTGACTCTAAACATCTAGGAACTGGATCTTCCTAGAGGCACCGTCCATGCGCACAATACATAGGGTAATATTCACGAACACGCTATTTTATGTTGATACACTGTGTGTACGTTATACCGCTGGTGCTTGCTCATTGTAGTCATCTATATTCAGGGAACCGCTTTAAAGTTAGACTGACAGAGATTTTGCCCTATGGTTTTACATTATTTGCATACCTATTAAAATCGCCATAATATGCATTGTGCATTTTATGTATCCATTCTAAAAGATTTTTTTACTTTGATTATTTAATTTATAGGTGTGGAGAATTATGATTTATTTTAACAAAAATAAAGGCGTTTATGTGATAGCTCATTGCGTAAGTCAGTGTATGAATAGAACAAAACCAATAAATTATTATTTCAAAATAAAACTCAGTAAAACTAAACAAGGCAAAAAGGTTAGTGGGTATAATAACCATTCGTCGGCTATTTGTTACACTAATATAAGAGTGCTTGCTCTTTTATTTTTAAAGGTTTATCTATTATTTCGAATAAGGCTTTTTAGATTATATATGAATATATTTCATGAATATTTAATAAAGCAAATAACTATCTTTTTTATCTAACCTTTTCACTTAAAAATATTTCAATAATTTCTATTTAATAATACGCAATATTGCTTCTTAACATATTTTATTTGAAAATTATTTTTAAATGTGATTATTAATAAATTGGAATTATGATAATCATATTTTTTAACTAATAACATATATTATAAAATTCAATTTAAATAAAAAAGAAATCAATTCAATTATTTAAACAAAATTCAATAAGTAATAATAATTATAGTGTAAATAATAATATAAATTAGAATTATTGCCGGAAATATAAAACTATGTATAGTACAATATTTATTGTTACATAAATTAAATTTAAAATACAATATTTAAGCAATCTTTTCGGTGACTAAATATAATAAAACTACAAAATGGAAAAGTATTACAAGCAAATATTGGTAATATAAAACTGTTAAAGTTTGATATTCACAATTGAAAATATATTTATTGTAAATTTGTATAATTTTTGTACGTATTATATAATTTACACGTAGAAAAGACCTTTGTCACATTATTTGGGAAATTTACAAAATACGCCGAAATTTGCGAAAAAAGTGAAGAATAGTTTTCTTTTTATAAAAAATTAAATACGTTATGTTGTTAAACTAATATGACTTATATCTATCTGCATTTAACAACATTTATCAGTCGTGTCTATACGATCACAGTTAAAGTAATGTTCAATTCATAGTAAGTAGCTGGTCAATTTAACCAGGCAGAAATATTATCATCTCAATATACAAGATATAAAATCTCAAAAAGCATCACATTTAAAAGATTTAGCAGCTGGAAGCGATGAAGAGAAAATTACTTGGTCAATCTCCCATGTATAAGTTTAGGATATATATGTATGTATATAGTTCCGTCTGATCAGATGTTACTATATAGGCGTAAAGGTTTGATTCCGACGGTAGGGTGCCAATAAGTGGTTCAATTACTTTCCTCTGGTCTGCAGGTGGCCACCAAGGTTATTATATATGCGCAGATAGTCTGAGGCACTTGAGGTTCGTGTATGATTAGAGGCATGTGTGATAAAGTCGGCCAAGATGGTACCAGTAACCAGCTCGTTCGAAATAAATAAGGGTTACACACGTATGTCGTTAATTAATTAATTACCCATGTCATCGTTCGATGTACAACTGAACAGCTACGAAAGTTATAGTTTTGTAACAGAAATGCTTTGAATTGTGTATGAAAGCTATTTGTAGCGTGAGATTTTCAATATATTTTAGTGTCTTAAAAATATTAAAAGTAAGTATAAAATTACTAACTATTTTATAATTTAAAACTTGCATTACACAAAGAAACACTTTTTATTTGTTGAAATTTGTCCAATTGAGTAGAAATCGTATATAACTTTCATAACTTACATTTTTATTTTAAAATAATGTAGTGATTGTATATTAAGTAATATAATTTTAAGCGTGGAGCCTGGCATATAAATAAAAATTATGAATGACCTTTTATACATTTCTTACAATACATTGCCATTACATTTATTATCAATAAATTGTCTATGTTAGTTGCATAGGTAATATTTTTAATTATAAGTACATAAACAATTTACTACAGTAATGTTTATTTAAACTTCTAATAAAATTATAAATTTACTATAGCAATTTTGTATAAATTAGAAAAATATATTTTCAAGAAATGTGATATTTAAAAAATGAAAAAAAAACAGTGTTAAAAATAATAAATAGTCTTATTTTATTGTAATTTTTATTATATTTATCCTGATGAAACAACAGAAAATAGCGACTAAACCGCATAGAACAAAGATTCATTGAAAACTGACAACTAAAATTTATGTCATTTAAACATACATACCTACACACATAATATATTAAATAATACATTATAATAAAAAACAATATGTTGATTTACTAAGTATCCCATAAAAGCTTACTATAAGCCATTACAAGATTATACCTCTTATGTGGAATGAGGGATATTTTAATAGAAAAACAGACACATTCAATAAAGATTTACCCGCCTCATGACTTTTTAAAAACGCAACTGTACATAGAGAGATCCTTAGTTCTCACCTGGCAACCCAGTGATTGATAATCAGTGTCAAATAACAGTTGTTCCAGTTAGCTTGAAAAGCCACTTCCAACATATTCTGTATATTATAGTACAACAATTTTCCCTTCTAACTATCTTAAACAGATAACTGAATTCGTGGAATCTTTAATGGTATAATACACACACCATAGATAATGTATTACGAGGTTGCCTAACAGATAAGAGTGACTACAGAGTCATAACACTATAGAGAGATAAATTCATATTAAACATTTGGTGTTTTGTATTTTTAAAGATGGCGAATATTTGACCTTATAATAGGTATAATTATAAAGCGTATTTAGTATTGTGGATTAATAATTCTGTCGTCGCTAGAGTCCCCATGTGTTATACATAGTTTGGTAACTGTTTCTGACACAGACATAATAGCAAAGACGTGTTTAACAAATCTATAATGGAATGAAAATTTTCCTGAGTTAATTTTATAAATGCTGCACTTATAGTAAAATGCTATAAAATATTACGAAGATTATTATTTAGAAAAATAATTTATCCTGATTTTCAACAGAATTATTTAGCTTTTATTTAGCTGCTTTATATATTGATATTATAATATCAAACTAAAATCATTTAATATTTTTAATTTAAAGTAACATTAACATTATTATTATTAACAATTAAAATAATTATCAACAATACAAACTTTTTCAAATCTATGTGATATCCACAATTTAAAAAATAAGTCTTCTTTCGAAATTGTAAAAATAATTAGATAACAATAATTACCGAATTAGTTCAATAAATGGTGCACATAGCCTAAAATTTAAAAACTGTACCTCCTTTCCATATTATTTTTAAAACATTAATAACATGTAATATTAAATTCTCTTTAGTTTCCATTGTAGATAAGTAATTATGAAAAGTTAGTATGTTAAAATATTTCAAAAGATAAACAATAAAAACAAAATAATAACACTTATTTAATAAAAAAATGAAAATTCTTAAATTTAAAATATAAAACATGTCTGCATAAAATATGTTATATGTTTAGAGCAAACTATTCCAAATTTCTTAATTTAAATAATCTAAATATCCTAAATTTAAATAATTCAAATAATCGAGATACAAACGCCCGTAAAGAAAAGGTTAAATTATTATCTATCACATTCTACACACATATATATAGAGAATTGATTTATATGGTTTCGAAACCTCCAATTCTACTTGAATAGTAAAAACCAACCTGGATAATCACTGAGATATCATCGACAAGATCCATTCTTGAGTGTTTATAGAGGATTCCATCATTTAGTACATCTCTATAACTGAATCTGTCAACCGTCTTGTTTGATCTAAAATGCACAGAAAGAGTTAAGAAGAGGGTTGAATCAGTACATAAGGAACATAAACATATGCAGCTTGGACATTGCAAAACCTATGCAATCAATCTACACATATTACTATCAAAATAGTTTTCTATACAGACCACAGACACGTTCAACTGGTTATTTATTTTACTTCAAGTGTCATGTTACATAATCTATGTTGCTAGTAGAGTAGTTCAAAATTTTAGTGCACCAGATTTTGCTGACCTGAAAAGCATACATAATTTTCGAAAATAATAAATACATTTCCAATAATTCTTGCTCAATTGATAAATAAAAGTAAGCGTTTATCAAAATAATGAGCTAGATAAAATAGTAAAATATTGGTTCTCCTTTATAAAAAGTGTGTACCTTAAAACTATATAATAGTTTTCGTATATTAAAACGTTTCTATTTGTTTCAAATGTAAACATGCAAACATATATAATTTAATTTATCCAATTTATATATGAATTTAATTTCAATAGATATTTAGCAGAAGGAATGAAATATTTTGGAAAGATATGTATACATGATTTAAATACAAACATAAACAAATAATAATAAGAATCGAGTTTGAAAATGTTAAAATCAAAATCGTTTTACAACGGATACTATTCCATTTACAATATTACAAAATCTCATTACAAGACAGGTTTCCCACTCCCCCTTGAAACCCCTTTAATTTCAATATATTGTGTAAATATTTTTTAGGTGTCTATTTAAAAAGGCCACATATTTGTTTGTAAATACTTATTTCTTATTTTTTAAAAACACTCATTAATGCATATATTTAATTTTATTTTTATTTAAATTTCAACCACTAAGTCCAAGGATCCTATTACCTTAGCTAGATGCTTATATTTTTGGTGGTCAATTGGAGTACAATTGTGCAAAGCTGGTATGACAATAAACTATTAGCTAAATAAATAATTTTGTAATATGACTTTGTCTTACTATTGATTATACATACTGACAATATAATGGAATATTATGATTGATTTCTATTTTTTAATTAAATACCTGTGATATGTATTTTCTATAATATGTAAAACAAAGAACTGGATATTTCAGGAATGGGGGAAGCCAGTTTGAACAGCCATGCCAAGAGTAAGAAGCATATTCAGACTCTAGCATCACCGAAGAAAAATATAAAAGGGGATTCATTCATGGTGACTCATGTATCTAACTCGTGAGTTTTTGTGTTCACTTCAAATATTGATTTTATGTGCACAAATTTATTTTTATTCCAGATAACACATGGGCAATAATACTATATTGGATGATATATATATATACATGTGTGACTCCTGTTTTTCTCTATTTAGGACATCTGTTTTATCTTCATTCTCTACTTTTTGTCATTCCGCTACATTGTCCTTATCATATATTTTAAGTGCAGATACTTTAAGGGCTGAACTTATTTGGTGTTTAAAATTAAAAACATCGCACTACTCAATGAGTAGTTCCAATGACATCGTTGCAACATTAAAAAAAAAAAAAATCTAGTAAAATTTCCAATTGTATTATAATAATTTTAATATTGATAGAAATTAATCTTATTTTTCAGGCTATGTTCCCTAATAGCACAATAGCGAAATTAATGTCCTGTAGTGTAACAAAAGTCAGCTATATCTCTGTCTTTGGTATAGATCCCTATATCTTGAAATAAGTGACTGACTATGGCAAACAGGTGGAGTTCTGTGTTATTATCTTTGATGAATGCCAAAATAAGGATCTGCAGAAAATTCAAATGAATATTCTGTTACGCTTATGTCAAAATGAAGAGGTAAAATGAATAAGCAATCAAATTGTTGTTCATTTTTTAATTTTCTGATATATAAGTCATCATATTGGTTATTTATTTTCAGGTCCATACATACTATTTGACATCTTGTTTCATTGGTCATGGAACTGCTGTCAACCTATTTAAATCCCTATTGTCTGCTTGTGAACCAATAGGAATGGAGAAGGTAATACATGTAGTTATCAATGGATGGAACTAATGTTAACTAGTTAGTAGACAAAAACTTCTCAAAACGTCTTCAAACTGACTTCGGTAGGAGTCTTCTCAAAGTTGGTAGTTGTGGGCTACATGTCATTCATAATGCCTTCAGAGCTGGTCATGATGCTGCGGAGTGGACAACGTTGTTTTTTGCTTTTTATTATATTTCAAAGGATTCTCCAGCCAGGTGGGAAGATTATTTCAAGTTTACAGGTTTGTATTGATATGACTACTTTAATAATATTTTGTAAATTTGTGACATACTATATTGTAAGAGTGTAAAATTGGAGTATACATACATAATATACATATAATCATTTGGATTGTAGGCACAGATGTATTTCCATTGAAGTTTTGTGCCACTCGTTGGGCTGAAAATGTGAAGGTGGCAGAGTGAGCTCTTCAAGTATGGCCTCACATGAGGTCATAGAACATTGAATCAGAAGGTCAAATGAATGCAAAATCTTCAATCCTACAAAACTCTTGATTCCTTATGTAATTATGTGACAATTATTATACAGGTAATACTCTCTTGAAATTAAAAGTATTTGGCTGTTATGGCGCATGTTTAAAATTGATGTCTAGTTACTTATTAGTTTGAATTTTTAGATTACCTACATTTCGGATTGAAATATTCTTATCACTTGCGAGAGAAGTGGAACCCTTTCTAAAACGGTATCAAGTGGATCATCTAATGTTCCTTTTATTGCTACTGACATTACCAAAATTGTAAAAGGCCAGTTAGCAAGGTAAATTAGCCTCCTCTGTTATTAGAGAATAAGTAGGAATTGAAAAAATATTTCAATTACTTTCTATAATTTAATTCGGAATATGTAGATGAATTTTGCATATCTATATTATAAAATTTTGTATAGGTATTTTACAATACTGACAAATGCATTCTTCAATAATTTAGAATCATGCCTCTCAGGTCAATCAGTGACTTCATCAGTGACTTCATCAGACACGATCATTGTAATTGACTTAACCGATACTACAACCCACTTACCCATCATGCAAGTTACTTTTGGGTATTCTGCCACCAAAGCCACAACCACCCTGAAGGCAAGAGGATTAATCTCTGATCGCCAGATTGAATTTAAAGAAAGAAACAAAGGAGTTTATTGTCCCTACTATCCGAAAGATTCTTCATAAATCGCCATTGTCATTTCAATTTTGCCGTAGTGTCACATGTTTATCACCAAAGGTATGTTACTTCATGAATTCGAAGTTGTTGTTGATAGCAAATTTCAAGCTTGAATTGTTTCAATAGAAGATGCTGGGTGGATACAATCTCCACAATGTGATTATACGAAGCGCCAATATTCTGAATTTAAGAAGGAGCAGATATCAAACTCAATATTGGCAAATCAGGGATCGTTTCTCGTTCAGAGAAGCGCGCTGTCGTCACTCCCCTTCTCAAAAAATTGAATTTGGACAAAGAGCTGCTCTCCAATTATCGTCCAGTATCGGGCCTTTTATTCCTTTCAAAGCTCATCGAAAGACTCGTTGCCAACCGCATTAATACATTCCTCCATTCAAATTCTTTGCTATCTCCATTTCAATCGGCATACCGAGCCAACCATTCAACCGAGACTGCACTGGCTAAGCTACACAATGACCTTGCCGTAGCAATTAATGATGGTTTTACATCATGTGTCATTCTATTAGACCTCAGCGCCGCCTTTGACACGGTTGACCATAGTATCCTCCTACAACGTCTTGAAACACGGTTCGGTTTCACAGACACAGTTCTTCAGTGGTTCGAATCCTACCTCACAGACAGGACTCAGTGCGTTCGAATCCAAGATAGCGTTTCTACATATGTGCCCTTACTATGTGGAGTCCCTCAAGGCTCAGTCCTCGGACCTGTACTCTATTCACTCTACACATCCCCGGTGTCCGACATCATCACATCCTACGATCTGGATCACCAGATCTATGCCGATGACACGACCATCTACATCGCCTTCAAAAACAGAGACATATCAGCGGATGTTTTATCTCTTGAAAATTGCATTAGTCACCTCTCCGACTGGTTTAACAC
>JAYRBW010069650.1:0-27076 GCA_036023295.1 Invenusta paracnida | reverse complement strand
GCGTACAAAATGGCAGTCTTTAAGACGCCTTCAAGACCAGATACCAAGACGTCTTAATGACGTCTGAACTCGAATAATATAAGACGCATTAAAAACAGCAATTTTTTATTTGAAATAGTTATGAAATGCGTATATAGAAATACAAATATGACCGTATGTCAAAAATAAATATACTAGTTAAAATACTGATAAATGACCTTATATAATCTAATGTCCACAGTATATAAATGCAATGTTATTGAAAATACATATATTTTAAATACTTAAATCCTTCATAGTTATGAAATGCAGATATATAAACACAAATACCACAAAAATACAAATATGACACTATGTAGGTAAATAATGAATATACTAATTAAAATACTGAGAAATGACGTTATAAAATCTAATCTCCACTGTATATAAATGCAATGTTATTGACAATAAGTATATTTTAAATACTGAAATCCTTATAGTTATGAAATGCATATATATAAACACTACAAAAATATAAATATGACAGTATGTATGTTCAAAATGAATATACTAGTTGAAATACTCATAAATGACGTTATAAAATCTATCGTCCACAGTATATAAATGCAACGTTATTGGAAACTAGTATATTTTAAATACTGAAATCCTACATAGTTATGAAATGCATATATATAAACACTACAAAAATACAAATATGACAGTATGTATGTTCAAAATGAATATACCAGTTGAAATACTGATAAATGACCTTATAAAATCTATCGTCCACTGTATATAAATGCAATGTTATTGAAAATAAGTATATTTTAAATACTGAAATCCTTATAGTTATGAAATGCATATATATAAACACAAATACTACAAATATGACAGTATGTAGGTAAAAAATAAATATACTAATTAAAATATTGAGAAATTATCTTATAAAATCTAATCTCCACTGTATATAAATGCAATGTTATTTGAAACACGTATATTTTAAATACTGTAATCTAACATCATACTTAATAAATGTATAAGCGGTATAGATATATACAATATAATAAGCGGTATAATATATTTTTTGTCACAATCAAATCACTTTTTTTTGTTTACTCGTTCTTCTGCATGTTTCAAGTAGGAACCTACCTGCGCTTCAATAGCACTAACCTTAGCAGACCTAGTTGGCTTGTTTTTCTGGATAGCCTCCACTACCACACGCAATAAAGGAGTTGATCTAACCCCGACTTTCGACTTCTTTCCTTTACCATCGAGGTTGAGGCCACAGCACAGGTCATTTGACAAGAGTGCTTTGATAATTCCTCGTACACTCTTGGAGATATCTGTGCCACAGTGAAGTAGCATCAATCGAACCTACAGAAGGATTACAAACATTATATCAAAAAAGAACTCTTTCATTAATTGAAATTGTGTCCTATTGTAAAAACTAGTAATAATAAATTTGAATAGTTACAACGAAGCATTAATAATATTAGTATAACAGCATCTCGGCTGTGTAAAATGAGCAAAGAATTAGACTATAGAAAAGAAAGACAAATGTGAAATTTTAACAAACTAATCAACTAACTTAACATAGACATCCATAGTTATAATTATAGAAATATTAAAAAATGTACGACATATACGATGCTGTATTAAATATGAACGCAATTATTAATAATTAAATAAATATAATGTTTGATTGATTATGTCACATTAGATTTTCGTATAAAAAATGCTTGATGTACATACGAGTAGGTTAAAATTAGTAGTGTCCTCTAGTAATTGGTTGAGTTCGAGAAGCCCTGCAACCGTCGCCAGAGGAAGGTCTAAAGGAAATTTTGGGCTGTCCTGCACAAACGACGACTGGGCCAGCATCTGCCGTAATAATCGTATCTGCTCTTCTAGATCGGCGAATCGCTGGGTCATCTTTTTGACGTGCACTGTCAGGGTATTTTAAAATAAAACTATACAATGTCTATAACAATATATGTACTTATTTATGACAGATAGGAATTAATCTACTATACATTTTTAAATAGTCACAATTCCTAGTTAATGCAAGTAAGATCATGTTAATAATAACGAAAGGTAGTTTAAAAAAATCGATATTATTTATTTCATATTTGTTTCAAAAATGGATATTATGTTGTTTTCGTGTATATCATATAACTAAAACTATTTCATTATCTTCTGCAATTTGTAAAGCTCTTTCATAAATAGAAATACTATCATTTTTGCTTCAAGAAATTGACAAATGATAATTACCGTCCGTACGTCCGTAAAGTCTCTCTGCAATGATTTAATAAAATAAACAATACAACGAAATACTATATAATTTCAAAAGGATATATTCCAAATTTAATAACCTACTGCAAAGAAAAATGATTTACGCTTCGGATGAAGATGGCTGTAACACTTCCTGAGTACATACCTACGAAATTGATAGTGGAGATACTTTACAGGCACAGTGTATATAATCTACTTAAGCTGTATTTCTACAATAAATTCGAACACAGATAAGCGTTGGGTACATAATATTGCGTTATCTAACACGCTATTAGTGCAGTAATATCTTCTTTTAAATAAGAATAATGTGTTAGTAGACAAATAGAGAACACTCGGTGTGAAAAAATAAAGAATCTATTTCACAATAATACTGTATTCGAGGAAAACTCAGTTTTGTTGAAATCATATATAACATAATCGATTTCATTGTTTGCGATTGTTATCAATCACTGTGAAAGAATTGATAAAGAAGTATTGATGATAATTAAATATTATAATGAATTGTGACACAAAATCAAATGCAAAAATAAATAATAACTACTATTGTAATAATCATAGAATAATAACATACATATACAGCTTCATCACTTATTGATTTCGCACTTTTCACACTGTAAGCTTTTTATAGCGGAAAATCGTTTTATTTCAATAATTTAGCATAAATTGTCTAGCAAATAAGTATTATTTTTAAATATTAAAATATCAAGATTTAAGCAATAGTAATATATCACAACTATGTATAAGTATGTATAAGTATGCAGTTATATCTAAAATTATTCTAAAACATTTACTATTTTAGAGATACACTTTTTAAAATAATTATTTTATAACAATTTACGGTAGCAAAGTAGTAGTATCCAACTACATACAATAATCAAGAGAGATGAATCTGTCTATCAATACTCTGTGGAAATAATAACAATTTAATAATAATATCATACATTAAATATAATTGTCTCAATTAAAGTAACCTTCAGAAAAATTATATCAGAAGAGGATTTATGTCAGTGCTTTTAAAAGCATTGAAGTATTGCATATTTTATAAATAAATTACAAGAGAATACAATTTTTTAAGAATATTTTTATGAAGAGTATTTTAAATCGTCTAAAAAAGTCATTTAAATTATCCCAGCTAGCTACAAAACCTCATCTATCCATACATCAGAATGCTCATGAGACGTCAATGCTAAAACAGGATCAGACTACACTGATAATATAGATATACCATAAGCTTACACATTGTGGTACGGTTTTTCTCAGGATGAACGAAACAAACCTATTTCTAACCAGGTTTACTTGACTATATAAAAATATTATATTACTATCAATACACTATGTAACAGACAATTTGAAACATATAATATCGTATTTCAAACCAGTCAATGTGGTTGATCACCAAAAAATTGTCTGTAAACATCTACATTTGACAACAAGCGCCTCATACTCCTATTTAACGCAGTAGTATTCTTCAGTTTAATAAAAAGTGTATGTTGGCACTTACCGCAACAAGTACATTTGTGTACAGATTGCTGTGAGGTACCAGGATGAGTGCTCACATTGATTGAGTTCCTGTACATTGTAGTCAAGACAGATGAGGAAGAAGAAGGGGAAATAAGGGCAGATGAAGTGGAGCTGTTAGGAAATAGGTCATTGGGATTTGGTTGAGGGCAGGTTCTAGGAAGTGCGGCAGGAGTAGGTATCGTTGGCCTGACCGGAAGGTCTTCGTCACTACTGGCATCACACTTTTTTCTTTTACCAACTATAAATAGACAAAGTGATAATGTTACTAAAGTGAAAAATTATGGGTTTAAAAAGATATCAGCTAATTTGCACCTATCTCTATCACTATTAGTTAATAAAATACAACAAAATTAGTCAAAAATTTAAGATTCGGAACTACTCATTTTGGTCTTTATAGTTGTTGAAAAACTTTTTTGTACTCTTTTCTGAAGTAGAACTATTAATGGCCAAAGTTGATACTACAATCACTCTATTTTAGGCATATATGCGTTCAACAATCAAATGCGTACAATATATCCAGGAACGAAGGACAACAGCTAATAGCGTTCGCACCCAAAACCATCTATATCGAATGTACTTACTACACTTGGAGGTATGTATGTCCTCAGTCATTAAACGTTTTGGGGCATAACGAAGACGGCTGTTCTCGGTATCAGTCGTGGCAAGTGCATCATCCGTGTCGAGGTCTACAATGCCACATAACTTTTTCAGCGCTGCCCTCGCCTTCAATAAAGTTTCTAAACATTGGATAAATATGAAAATGTATATATCAAGTATGTATTTAGTAAGATGGTATCCCGGTAAAAAGTTAGTATCCAGAACGATAGCTGATGCACAAAATATAATCATAAGTCTTACCTCCCATTACTCAATCATATGATAATAGGAAAGGGGTGGCGTGATTAAATGCTTATGTTTCTATACTTAAGTTTAAGATGTAATAAGTTTTTGATCACACCAAAATAATTTCATGGTATTGAAAAAACTTAAGTTTTTATTAAAATTTAAACTTAAGTATCAAATAATAACTAAGCTTTTAGTTATAATGAAACTAGGGGATTTTATTACTCTTGATTACTTCAATGTAATATTTGGATACAATTTCTAAACAAAAAATTAAGGCAATTATTACATCATTTACAAAAGTTGAACAACTAAAATTTAATGATTATCCTAAAGCAAAGATTGGTATACCAAAGAATGATTATACTATACCAAAAAATTTTTGTATAGGATAATCATTACATTTTAGTTATGTTCAACTTTTGTAAATAATCTAATAATTGCCTTAACTTTATTTTCTTAATATATTTGAGACATTTTCCTTAAAAATTATAGAACACATGTCTATCTTGACCGATCATTAGATTTACACTAAAATTTATGTGTAGTCTGCAAAATATTTATACAGAATATGCATTTCATTCAGATACAACGAAACATAAGTAACCTCAATAGGTACCTTATAGATATTACTGAAAATTGTCTTACTTAACTTTTTTTTAAATTGTTTTGATCACATTATTTCAATTTGGTCATATCGAAATGTACCGTGTTTCCTCTATTAGAACCCGGGCCTCTAATAGAACCCGGGTCAAAAAAAGTTAAATGAAATAGAATCCGGGCCTCCAATAGAACCCGGGTCAAAAAGATTAAAATAAAATAGAACCGGCCTAGAATTACCACACAAAAGATAGTGTAAAGTAGGGAGAAGCCACATGTCTAACAAGCAAAGTTATCTAACTAGGTACTTATAACAGTATTAAAAGTGAACTGAATATTGTGGTGTACAAATGTTTGAACGAAACAAAATTAAAACACATACCTATGTATTATAAAAAAACGTTATATATCTAATAAACGAATTTATATAATAAAAAATATATATAACTGACTTTTTATTTTAGATTTTAAATATAACTACAATCCTGAAGTTTAGTATCGATCACACTAATTTGTTTTAAACGCAAGTATCAATACTCAAGTATTTGATCACACCACCCCATGAGCGACAACTTAATCTGAAGTATGGTCCAGCTTAAAGAAAACTACAAGTAAAATGATTTACCTTTAACTTTAAGGACTGTCACAGCATGCTTCCGCCAAGTCAGAGGGTCAGGAAGAGCATTCGCCTCAATTAGCTTCGACTGTCTCGAAAGCGGCCACCACGTCATACCGTCATTAGTGAGCCAATTAGATGGAACAATTTCCACCGTTTGGTCTGCGAACCTCGCAATAATGAAAGTAGACATTGCCTAATAAATAGAAAAACACCAAAAACATTATATTGTATGTAACAAGGAGATGGGATGGATGATTCCTACCCCCCCCCCACCCCACCGTTATCGAGAAAATATTCTTAAATGCTAAAACCATTAAATTGACCTTAGGAGAATGGCCTACCCTAAATGTGAAACTTAAAAAAAAAATAGAATATTATATGCGTGAAAGAATATACTTACCCCTTTATTTAGTATACAGCTACACTTGTAAGAATTCGAACTTAAATCTCAAAAATTATGGGGATGAAAAACGATGCGTAATATTCAGTTATCACTTTAAAATTATATCAAATTATATGGATAAATATTATATATATAGCTTTTTGTTTATTGCATTTCCATAGATCTGCAGTGTTTAGAATATCATACTATTACTAAAGATAGTCATTGGAAAATTGAGAAATGATTAATATAAATCAACATTACAATCCTTAGCTTTATCATCAATTAAGGTTTTATTAAGGTTATTATAATTTTAAAATGATTAGTATACATTGATGTATATTTCGGTGGAAATAACCGAAACGTAGGTATCAAAGTGATGTAAGCAAACATATCAGCACTGAGTTATCTAATATAACTCATATATAATAAGAAACACATTATTAAATAGGCGATAAAAAGTATTACTTTTAAAATTAAATATTTAATACCCGTAAATATGATTCGCAAACCATTAAAACTAAAGTGTATACTACATCTACCATTCAAATGGTCAATACTCCAAGAGATTAGATATACACAGCAACTCAACCACTACATTATATACAAAATCAAAACAATTAAAGATAATATGATACTAAGCGATTAAAAAGATAAAGTCATTACACTATTAATAAAGCCAGAAAATTTCTGGCTATCTTTATTTCAATATCTATAACTATATACACAGTAACAAACGTATTATGAAATACAAAAGAGAGAACAAGTCTTATATACAGGCGATAATAAAATAGTAATACATGTGATACTGAAATGCTGATATCAAAGGAAATTAGCAAAATGTTCACAAAAGTTCGTGGAGACACATGTAGAGAAGAGATTATTTGGCTCAAGGAGCAAAGGACCTGTGACAAAGAAAATAGTTGGCAAGGGCAAAGATTATCGGAACATAAGAGAAAGAGGGGATGGCTATACAAGGTCAATAGTAAAATGTTCAAAAGTTCGTGAAGACAATATATCGATGACAACAATTATTTGGTGTACATTCGAAGATTGCTATCCTATGATAAAAGGGGGATAAAAACTGATCGATCTTGATAAGGCAGCAACATTCCCTTAGAAATAATAAATTTGAAGTCAATGCTAAAAAGGTCATCGGAAGACTTAGTCACATAAAATATATCAATGTCCGAAGAATTTAAAGGAGATGTAAAAAAAGCTTCAGCTTGGGTATATCTATTACCATAAATAAAAATTTTACTTTCGGAAGCAATTATGTTTTCTATCACAATTATATTTCTTCCATCAAACACAACAGAATCCCTTTTATTGTGACTGCGAGCCGTATATCGAATGTCTCCAACCTTCAACATCTTGTACTGCCTTGAAGTAGTGTTTGAAGGGCCATCCTGGTGCTCCAGCTTCAGTTGAATGTTCGAATCCTCACTAGTAGGTACTGGGAAACGATGCTGAACAGCCAACTTGTTTGTTACCTAAGGGTTAGAAAATAACAATAAAACACCATGACTATGTAGTAAAATTAAATCAAAAGTTTTGAGGAACAACTGTTATAATAATGTTATAAATACTTATTCAAAAAGCTAGCTCTACTGCTAAAATCAAATCACATATAATGTGCATACAGTCAACCTATTTGTGATAATTTTGTATTACATTCTATCTCATTCACAATTTAGAAATTACTATTGTTAATAGGCATTAACAAATATTCACAATAAAACACTAAATTACTTTTTTTATGAGTATACACATGTAGTGATCATTTTTTATAAATATATATAAATATATTGTCATGTAAATCATCTCAAAGATAAAAAATATGAACAGTAAAACAAAAAAATAGTAATGCATTATATAGCACAATGTAAAAATATGTAGGGTGTGCTATAAACTTGAATCTCTACTTTTCTTAAAACAGTAACTAAATAGATTTAATATGTACACATACTAAATACAGCAAGAAATTTGTGAGATACATAACTAACTTGCTTCAGTTGATTAGTTGGAGATTTCAGCAATCTCTTCAATTGTCCAAGGCAATTCTCAAATTCGAAGCAGGAAAAATTATCTAAAGGACCATGCAAAGTAGTATGACCCACCAAATGAAGAAGACAATGCATATTGTATGTCAGAATAATCTGTCCATACAACTCAGCTGAGCGTGAAACAAACGTATGCAGAAGACGTTGACAGAACACAGAGTAATGGATGTATCGATGTTCACAACAAAGCAAGCGAATAGCAACCGCAAAATCAATAAAGTGTGTATAAAGATCTGCAGAAAGTATTCCACGAAGTGCAACCATACCAGTGTACAAAAGAAAAGATCTTAATTCAGTTGCCTTCCACATGCTCAAAACAGAGAGAGATCTTGGATATCTAGCAAAATCAGAGGGAAAGTGGTCTGCAAAAACATCCAATTGTTCAGAAACTCTTGCAAGATGTGAGGCACTTGTGCGAACTGCAAGGGGTCCAGATGACCACTGGTGAAGAAGTTTACGCATTACACCAAGTGCTACCAGGTGCCTGTAATCTAGAGGGAAATGGGAAATCATTTTAATACCACGAATATCTATCAAAGGAGAACGAACTGAAATATGGTCATCATAACTAAGAAAATTCTCATCAGTACGGAGTTCAGCATTATGTTCTGTAAAAATAACCCTCCCATTATATTCCCCATGTTGTACATGCAATAGTCACAGCCATCATATCCATTAAATATTCTAGTTCCTTTAATGTAGGCCTTTGCAGGAGCATTACATGAAAAACCGCCAACAGAAACAGTATAATTTATACCATTAATCTCAATACCATCAGAAATGCAAAAATTCAAATCAGCCACAAAATCCTGAAAAAATAAAGTCAAATCTGGCTTTTTACTACCTTTAAAAAGTGAAACTACTGCAGGTTTTGATTTAATGCCTTTGATACGAACAAGAATGGGCCAAAATTGAAGATTATTACTCTTACATAGAGGCAAACCATCCACACCAAAGAATAATTTCAGATGAGTATTTTCAACATTTAGACCAGCCAAATAAATCTCCAATGCAGACTTCAGACCTATGTATGCAAATTCCCCACCAGAAAATTTCACTTCTTTCAAGATCACAGTTGAGCACCTTAACAGAGTTCTGGGATCTAATGGAAGAGAAGGGATGAGGGGTTTCAAAATGGATAACAATTCTGATAAATTCTTATGACTAGTGTTACTATTAGCTGCCCAATGTTTTAGTTTCTCAACATAACCACTTTCTTCATGTGAACTATCATCAGAACCCTCACAATAGGAATAATCATTGTCATCATCACTATTGTCCAGATCACCAGCAGATACATCCACCATTAAAGTAGGTGAAAGAGGTATGTCATTTTGTAGAATTGAGACAGATGATTCAGCTTCATAACTGCAAATGAAAGAATAATAAATGAAGAACAGTAGCCATATCAGTGAAACATATGATAAGTAATAATTATTAACATGACTTTATGTCTTACAAAAACTATTTTAGAAAATTTGATATTGACATAAAATACGTGTATTAAAATAATGCAATATTATGTTGACTAATGTCAGCATGCTTTCTTTTTTTTATCAACCGCAGTTTAATTAATTCAAAAATTCTCTATGTTTAAATAAATCTTTCTGTAGAGATAGTGTTGGATAATAACCAATATTTCATAATATAATATTGCATTAGTTCTAATATTTATTAGACTGAGATTTTTGTTCATCTAATTCCAGTAATTTCATTTTTAAGTCATTAATATTTATTTTAATATAGCTTTTTTGGGGAAAAAAATAACTTTGCTGTAATTTTAATACTTCTGAGAAACAATAATTGACAATATTCTTTTTAAACATAAAGTTTTCTAATTTATTATTTTATACTGATCTTAATTATATGAATTTCATACAATATTAAACCTATTTCAAAACCTACCTTGGCCATGCTAATTGTATACATTATAGCTACAATTTGTGTAATCAATGAATATATATAGATGTTTTGCACATTTGTCAAACATCAATAAATTTACAGTACATGATCAGCCCATTTTACAAAAATGGTTACTAATATGAACAATTAAATATATAACTGCTGAAGGTCATATAATATCTAAGTGTAATGAATCATATTTAAAAATGAAATTAAACTAGGTAAATGTTTATACAATTATAGTTTGTAACAAAAAATTATAATAATTTCAATGACTTTTTTTTAGATATTATATTATATTTAAAAAAAAAACAGAAAAAGAGGGAACCCTCCAGCTGACTAGAATCATACTTTTAATAATGCCTACTCTAATATTTCAAAAATTGTATATCATATAATGTATATGGAAGATATATAGTCTTATGGTATACATTTTAGGATTCTTATCCTGCTAATTTTACATATTGTCATTGATATTTCTAACTCATGTATAAGCAAAGTATTGATATTCCAAACTCTTGTAATGTACAATTTGTAAGTTTTGAAAAATCCACTTTGAAAAAAATAGTTCATATATTTTTGTTATACAGGTGATTAAGAAAAACCTTAATAATATCAACCATGGTTGAATGACAGATATCTTTTGAACATAATATATTTTTGTTATACAGGTGATTAAGAAAAACCTTAATAATATCAACCATGGTTGAATGACAGATATCTTTTGGACATAATTTTCTAATTAATAACAATATGACTTTGGTAAACAAAACTGAAAAAAAATAATAATTGAGATATATGAGTTTGAAATGGGAAATATCTCCTAATATGCTTGTTTGGAATATCACTGATATGCTAATACATGAGTTTGGAATGACAAAGATGATATAGGGTGACATGGAATGATCCATATTATGTATAATATACAAAAATTGGACACAACTCACTCAATTTAAAAAAATTCTCAACAAAAATAACCAAAAAAATCATTTTTGTAATTTTACTGTCATTTTTGAATATAATGAAAGCTTGGTGCATTTGTCAAAATAAAAAGTAAATGTTTTTTAAAGACAACATTCCATTTTATCTTTTAAAGTTTAAATCATTAAAACTGATAAAAAATCAGAGAATAACAGTTATTTCTTATTTTAATTACCATTTTAGTCATAGACATAGAGCTAAATGGTAAAATATTATTTAAATTAAAAATATGTAGTGAAAAATCGATAATTATTGACTTTAAAAATGTAGGCATACATTTATTCAAATTTTATGAAAAGTAAAGTGTTTTAAAAATGTCATCAAAAAAGTGTATTTTCAATATTATTTTTGAATTTAGTATGGGACTAAATAATAATTATTAACCCATGACATATCTCAAAAAGAGTATCAATGACAATATTGTATTGTCTGACCTTGTTTGTACAACTGACAGAAATGTAAATCTTATAAAAAGCTATCAAAAAATGTGTGAGCACCATGTATTGCTAAAAATTTGTTTGGATTATATTATTTTATATTAAAATAAATTAACAACAATAATAAAAGTGGAAAAATATAGCCTATAACATACTTATATAACCTTTTCTTCATGTCTAACTCCATATTTAGCTAATCTGGAGAAAAGGTTGGATTATAATACTGCCTGAGGTGTGTGGAAGAAATAAACTAAGTAATTTATAGACAATGTATATGTAAAGTATGAAAATACTTAAATGAAAAACACATTACACAATTGTTTATAAAGTAATTTTTATAGTTTGAATGCATATGTCAAGTATGAAAATAGCAAAATGAAATTTACATTATGTAATTGTTTCACTCTTAAAAATGATGTATAATATATGTGTACAGTAGTAGTTAAAATAGTTACATAGTATTAAACACCAAACAGTAGTATGCTATATATATATATAGACACTAAAAAATTCTTGAAGTTCTCAATATTTTGACTAAAAAGGAAACTGTCTAAGCCTATATTATAGACACTGAAAAATTCTCAAAATTCTGAGAAATTTTTAATATTTTGTGTAAAATGGAAATAGTCTAACCAGACAATATTTGATGCATTAAACTTGTCTGGTTTAGCCAGTCTAGGCTGTATATGTCCAGATTCTGTGTATTAGTACTAAAGATTGCCAAAAATTGGCATTTTTTAAACATTAAAAAAAGCTATAGTATAAGTTTTGATGTGGTGAAATTGAAATGTAATATATGTTTGAATCTTATAGTTCCGTAGAATAGTTATATATATATAATTAAGGTTATCTTGAAGATTCCCATGTTAAATTTATTTTCCCTTTTCTTGTTTATGTTATCTCCAAGTTTCCTGCATTAAATTATTTTTTGTTTATGTATGTAGATGTAGTATAAAAATGTATTTATGTATTATAATTAAGTAAGACATATATCCATGACTATTTATTCAAATATAACAATACATGTGTATGGAATGTTCAAACATTTAATAATAGCATATATCCATTTTGTATTCTTATATAAATTTCAACTTTTTTCTATAAAAATAATTATTTGATATTTAGTATCATTTTTAGAAATTTTATCATTAATGGGTCTGATCTTAACAAAATACCCCATATTATGCATCATGCCTTTCATGTAAAATAAATACTTATGGATATGTGTCAATTAATTATAATAAATAAATACATTTTAAACTACATAAACAAAAAAAAGCAAATTTAAAGTATAATATAAAGTGTTCTATGTCTATGAAATGCTTAAAGCCATAGTGCCATTAGTGAGTCTTAGACACAAGTGTAAAAATCAGCACACAATGTGCCACCAATCTAATCAGGGGTGTACCAATTTTTTTTTGGAGGGGGGGCAGGTTGTCCAGCAATTTTATGGACCAAAACTAGGTCAAAGGACAAAGCTTGAGGCAGGTGTAAAACTAGACAATCTTAAAGATTCCCAAATTATTTTTTGTTTTGTTTTTTTTGTTATATAATTAAATAATTTATGAATAATTATTAAATATCAAAAAGTGACTATTAAATAATTAATTATATAAGTATAGATAATTAATTGTACAACCTATGAAATATTAAATTTTGTTTGTTAATACTAATAGACATTTTGGCAATTGTGATGATTCATGTTAAATTATTTGTAACTTTTTTTTGAATATGTAAATTATTTTTTATTGTAAAAAATAAATAAGAAACAAAATTAGTAGTAATGAAAAGTGTTATATAATATATAATGCATATAATAAAATATAATATATGAGTAATAGACATGTAATAGTGGTAATATAGTGATAGTGGTGTATAATAAAAATAGTTATGTTAGTTAGTTAATGGTTAGTTATAGACTTAGTGGTGTATCCAGTACAAAATATTGCCACAATGGTGTTTACATTGTTTGATATCAATAAAGTTCACAAATTGATAAAGATAATTCATACAGCTCTAACACTGGTAACACAGTGTCAGAAATAATTATTGGTGCATGAGGATGACCAGCCATTATAACTTATTTATGAATGAAAATGAAACTATGTAATAAGCTGAAATGTTTATTAAATGTCTATAAAAAACAAAAATAATATTCCCTAAGTTATAAGATTAATTATCTAAAAATAATTTAATACAAGAATCTTCATATAAGGAAATTTGGAAAAAAAAATTTTAATGCTGGAATTATCAAAATTGCCAACATTTTTGCATAATAATATTAAGTTAAGTTTTAATTTCATTCAAATTTGTTATAATGACTGTGTAATTGGAGACAGTGTCAATGTGTTTAGCAATATTTTATATGTACTTATTATTGATTTTATGCCATTGCTAGTAGTAGTAGTAGTACTAGTAATACTATTTATATATAATAATATATTTCTATACTTTTATATTATAATTCATAAATACAATAACACAATTCATAATAATTAGGTTTTTATTTATAATGAAAAAAAATTACAATAATTTAATGCAGAAATCTTAAAGATCCCCAAAAACTAGTCCAGAGTCAGAGAGTGAGACATGTAAAATTTGTTTTTCAGTTGCAATATCAATATATTAATACTAATTGCATAACCATTTTCTAAGATAAAAAAATATATATTGTGAACAATATAAAATAAGATTACCAGTGGCAGTGCCAGTAATGGTATACTATTAGTTATTACTATCAGGGCAGTACCTAGTCTTAATTTTCACTTTTTTGGCACCTTTATAAATTTAATTCATATGCAATTTTGTTTTGACGCCTTTTTGTAAAATCATGCCCCCCCCCCACTGAAAAAAGCCTAGGTACCGCTCTGATTAATTGCTATACCTTATAGTAATACACTACTATTAGTATTACTGTACTATAATAGTACTACTTTGTCTTTGACTTTGTAAAAAAAAGCATAAATAATTTGAGTAAAATTTTTAAGATTTCGGATATTTTAGGGGGGTTGTGGGACCTAAACGACCTTACTTGGGTACACCTATGCTATTCAATGTCATATTAAAACTTTACTGGCATCACTAAATTCGGAATTTATAAAAATATTAGAAAAGATTCATCAGAATGTTGCAGTAAAATGACAATTACGTCAACGGACGTTAAATATGTAAATAAGATATGCAACTAATATAGTCATAGAATCAATACCTTTTGGGAATAGGTGTGTCATCATCATCACTGCTTTCAAGCATTTTCTCCGCTAAACGTTTTCTCAAACGAAATTTTGTTCTTTCGGATGCCATTACGATAATACGAAACAATACACAAAATGATACACGAAAGTACATTTTATTTAGTTAGCTGATTATAACAAAGATTATGGCGAAAAGGTTGACTAAAGGAGGTTACACACTCTTACTATAATTTTTATATTCACTAAAAGAATTTCACTGGTAATAAAGAAATTATATCATGCATGAAAGTTTTACTTTTATAACGTATTGATTGCATGCATATAATTCTAAGTCGATTTAATATTTTCAAAGTTTCTTTGTTTCAAAAGAATTCATCCAACATATAATTTGAATGATGCACTATCATAGAATGGTATTTCTTAACTTAGTTTATTAAAGTATTCCATGATACTTAATACAAACTTTTTAGTATACTGCATTTGATATTTTAAAAGTAAATAATATTTTAGTATGAGAACTACGCAGTTCTTGTTTAAGGATGGAGTATTCTGAAATGATACTAAAGTATATAGAGACCATCTCTAGCTCATCCTACAATTTGAGATCAACTTAGTCAATTCATTCACAAAGCAAGCTTTATCAAACTCTCTGGTAAACTTCATAATTGAAATTATAAGATCTGAAAAGTGATCCCTTTGATCGTCTTATTTAAAATTGCCAATAGAATTGAGAATTCTCGAATTTCACAGGCAGTGGATCATTGATTGAGTTTGATATGAGACTATCATTGAGAAAAATGATTGAATTTCATTTGAGAATACCATTGCGAAAAATTATCACGTCTTGAGACTAATTTAAAATCGGTAATCCTAAATATTTCATTTCAGAATATCAGCCTTAATACGTCATCTGTTGGACGTCTTTTTGACGTCGTGTTTTGGATGTCTTAGAGACGTCTTGTGAGGTACGAAGACCGACAAGACCAACGAAGACGTCGTAAGACGTCTTGACGACGTCTCATTGTTTGCTGGGTATGTAATCCCCTGCTGATGACAATTCGTCTACATCAGCAGGACAATTGGCATTTTTTAAACGTGCTTGAAAAAACTTGCTAAAAAGCGATATATTTTAGACTTTCTTTTTTCAAAAAGTTTTGTTTTGTATGTGACTGACTATACAAGATATGTATGTATAGTACATACATACTAGACTAGTATAGTATATATTTTTTTTCTTTTAAGTTTGATCATTATGTGCATATGGGGTACATTTGTCAAACATAAATATGTTGTATGTATATGCAGTAAATAATTAACACTAGGCATATTATGCAAGTTTGCATATATCTGCAGTTCGTCTATATCTGAGTTTTCAGTCTGTCCTATAGGGTGCCGATATAGGCGAATCCTACTGTAGTAACAATATTAAAGCGACTCAGATATAAATCCACAAGTCTGGAAATAAGTAACTAATATAGTATTCATAAAGTAGTAGCGACAATAAATATACCTATAGGTATCACATAGCTGTGCTTGAAAATGAACACAAGTCCAAAACTAGTTACAATAAATTATGGATTAAATAGCTTCCTTTCTATTTAAAAAGTTACCGTCGCAGGTTTTTAAGCTTTAAAAAATATGTATTTCTATATGAAATAAATACTTATTGTAAAAAATGCAAATAGTTATCATGATATTTCAATCAGTATAGTTGCCCCTAATAGTGGTTATGATTTTGCAATCAGTATAGTTGCCCATAATAGTGGTTATAATTTGGCAATCAGTATTAAGTTTCACAAAAGCGCTCATAATATTGATTATGATTTTACAATCAGTATAGTTACACAGAAGCGCCCTTTATAATGATTATGATTTTGCAATCAGTATAGTTGCACAGAAGCGCCCCTATATATGATAAGTATTGTACAATCAGTATAGTTACATAAAAGCGCCCCTATTAGTGATTGACTTAGCAATCATTAAAGTTACACAGAAACGCCCCTTATAGTGATTATGATTTTGCAATCAGTATAGTTACACAGAAGCACTCCTAATAGTGATAAGGATTTTACAATCAGTATTTTTTTTATTCAGTTTCACTGACTCTATGAAAAGAAGTGGCTAACAAAATCGCGTTGCGAAAAGAAAAAAGCAGGATGATGTAATTTCATCCAAATGTCGGCGAATAGATTCATTTTGTATTATTTCCTCGTCATCGAGCAGCACCCCTCTAACAACATCAACTACGGTTTGTTTGTCATCGAGCAGCGCCCCTTCATCAATATCAACTACTGTTTGTTTGTCATCGAGCAGTGCCCCTTCATCAATATCAATTACGGTTTGTTTGTCATCGAGCAGTGCCCCTTCATCAATATCAACTACGATTTGTTTGTCATCGAGCAGTGCCCCTTCATCAATATCAACTACAGTTTGTTTGTCATCGAGCAGCGCTCCTTCATCAACATCAACTACGGTTTGTTTGTCATCGAGCAACACCTCTTCATCAACATCAACTATAATGGTTTGTTTGTCATCGAGCAGCACCTCTTCATCAATATCAACTACGGTTTGTTTGTCATCGAGTAGCGCTCCTTCATTAACATCAACTATAACGGTTTGTTTGTCATCGAGCAGCGCCCTTTCACCAAATGCTCCTTATTTTGTAAAAATAGGCTCTAAAGTAGATGATTCTGCTGTAATAAACAAATTTCAATGGTACTGGTTAGATGAGGAAGTTACTTTTAAAGGCTCCAAATCCTGTTCACAAAAAATATTTCTATCAGATTGTTTTAAAAAAGTCTCTAAGTTTGGCATTATTTGGTGTACTTTGTGCAAGGAGGAGTTAAAATATGGAACCAGTGGGAAAAAGGTCTTGATCAATCATATAAAAACAAAAAACATGTTGATAAATGGGAAATGAATAGAAATGAAATAAGTACAAATGAAAAACTAATTCATACTGGAAACCATATTCTGTAAACTTCTTCATTGTTGGACCGTGAAGCTAATTTTGAAGCATTGCTGCTTGGTGTGATATATATGGCTGAGCATTCGTAACAGATACCATTCCAAATGGGAAATGTTATTATTAATATCGCCCAAGAGCTCGCAAAAGAGCATTAAACTCGTTATCTATATGGATAGAATAACTGTATCTTACAAAATGCAATATGGCGTTGCAAAGACAATCAAGAAGGACATTTTTGAAGACATCAAACAGATTCTCTTCTCGTTAAATATTGATGAGGCTACCAGTACTCAGGGGTGTAGCGTGGCCTTGTGAGGGGGCGGTTCGATTTTCTATCAAAAGTAGTGACCTTTTTGAGACTGCTATAAACCCTAAAATGTGCCTATTTCAAGTAGTCATGTAACTATATTTTATTTGTATAAAAATATGATGTAGAAATTCCAAAAACCTCTTGTTTAGCTAGAAAACGAAAAATGATTATTTTGAAAATCACCTTAATTTAGCAGGAAAACCATTTATTTATATTACAGTAAAAATGCATTTTTTATTTGTAGCAATAAAATTACAAACATGTAGAGACATTTAGCTAGCATTGCTAAGATGTGAGAGGCTAGGGCAGTAATCGCTAAGCACTGTCAAAATTACAAATATGAGTAAACATTTAGAGCATCGCCCAGAGGTGAGAGGCTAGGGTTAAGTAATGGCTAAGCACTGTAAAAATAGAAAATATTGTCAATCACAATTTAAAAAAGTAGCCACTAATTACTGTCGCACTAATTATTCGATGTAAGCAGACTATGCAAGGAAATGCGCGTCAGTGGATGAAGCTTACAGTAAATGTCAACAACCTCGTCATAGCTAATTGATCTTGTATTGTGCATGGCCATGACGCACTTTAGTGCACTGTTACTACGCTCACATTCGCATGAAGTGACTGGTAAGGTGCATGCTAGTATTACTGAGAGTTTTAATAACACTATGGTTAACATAATAATCAAAATAATGTTATAATGAAATGTAGCAATATTCAAATTTGATAATTTTAGCATTGCGCTTAATATAGGGTCTCACTTGCCCAGCATGAGGTTCAGTTGGAAATTTGAAATAAATTTAATTTTTAGAAATATTAGTCAGGATTTCACATTATTAATCTGTTTTTGTTTTGAAAATTGATAAATAAATAAAAAAGAATATAACGTATTGTATAATTTTATGAATGTTGTTCAATAGATAATTACATAGGAGTTATTGAAATTTTATTAACTGTTAATGAAATAGACACAGAAATGGTTATGAAATATTAATCATTTTTTAGAACTTTAGAAGCATATCAATTAATAGCTATTTCAGTTAGGTTTAATAGCCTGTTATAAAAATAAATTATAATATATATATGTAAATTAAATCCAGCATATATTATATTTTTAATTACTACAAATATATTTTATTGTGTTCTTTACAAGGATATTTTATCATGGAAAAATAGTATTTTATTTCTTATAAACAAATTTACTTTATTTGTCTTCAAATCCATGATAATTCAATAATATTTTGTGATGTAATAGTATAAATTACATTTTATATTTGACTTAATTAGTTTTATTTATTTTGGACTATATACACCATATACGCTGCACTTCAACTATCAATTTATGAATTGACTTTTTAATTTAAAAAAATGTATATTTATAAATGATTTTTAAAGATTTGCAGATTTCAGGATATATGCAATTAAAGCTAAAGTTTAGAAAAAGAATTATACTCATTTAATTTTGGGCTCAGAATAGTATTATCATTTCGATTTATTCTAGACCATGTATACTTAGTTTGTACTGCACTTTGCTTAAAAAAATTAATAAATGGTTTGTTTATTCTCAATTAATAAAAAAATAACTTGAGTTTTGATTTTTTGTTTTATGTTCATAGCCAAAAATACCTACAAAGAAGAGACGCCGTCGTTATGTTCCTATATTTATTGTTATATTTTCGGATAGTCTGATAAAAAGAAGCCAATATCCCAAAAAACGAGGAAAACGAGTCAAAAAATGCAGCCAATAATAAGATAACATTGCCATGTATATTGAAAAAAGGTCTATTCAAAAAATGGGAAATGGTAGTCAATAAAAGATGGTGATATAAAAAATGACGCCAAGAATGAAGATGTATATTAGTTTAATCATTCAAAAAATGATACATGGTGATCAATGAAAGATGGTGATATAAAAAATGATGCCAGAAAGATGTGTATTATTTTAATAATTATGTCTATTCTTGGGGCCAAACTAAAAACACGTGATGAATGTTTAACAGGCAACCGGCCACACATTCCATATCATACAAGTGTGACAGTAGATTAATTTTAGCATTAGTTATGAGTTCCACATATAGAAATTAATGCGGCTATTCCACATTCGAGACGCTACTGTATCTGAGCAGAGGCTCTACCCATACTATAACATCTTCGAAACGTCTGGCATAAAGTATGTTTTCCAGAAGATAGGTATACAATGGTCCATATCTCTATTTTAGTTGTCCAGTACAGTATTCGTAAATTCAACGTATTATCAATATGCTTGTTGGAAATTGTGCATTTTTTAGTTTGGCACCAAGAATAGACAGAACTATTAAAATAATACACATTTTGTTGACATCATTTTTATATCACCATCTTGTATTGACTACCATTTACAATTTTTTTAATATGTAATCCACTAGAAAGACTGCTGCGGTCAATTTGACTGCCCTGGTAGTTTAACGTGTTGTCATTAGATAGTAGTAAAATGAATGTTTGGTCTTTCGTGACTGATTGGATACAAATGGCTGATTATCTCAACTAAAAAGCAAGCTTTGTATTCAACATCCTTCTATCACAATGATGATGGAGTGCTTTTGTCTTGCTACTAAGCAAAAAAGAACAAAATTGTCTATTTATTGTCCACACGCCATGAACATGGACTGACAGATGAACAGCATCTGAAACGGAAGCCAAATACAGTTGTTTTACAATTTAAAAAATGTGGCATCGACACTTTCGATCAGATGGCTCGATCTTCAACTGTAAAATCTGGTGTCAGACGATGGCCCCTGGCATTGTTTTACAATGTGGTTGACCTTGCTGCCATCAACACATGTGCTTTAACAAAAGGTCATTGGCGTTCGCATGACCAGATGTAACTTCCTGAAACAGCTGGCTCGTGAACTGACACACCGTGATCCCCCTCTTCAAGAGGCTCTCCCTGCAGTTCATGTCTTACTTGTGGCACTGCCCGATGCAGGAACAAATCGACAGAGTCATGTGCATTCTGCAACAAAGCAGTCTGTGGCAAATGTATTCATGAGAAAAACATCAAATGTACAGCTTGTGCCTAATTGGTGCCTGTTGAACTTAGACAGTATGCATTATGATTTACTTGGTAATTATACCTATACTACTCATAACTGTTTGTTACTTTGACATGCCACTATACATATTGTGTAAACTCGTGATTTGATTATCATTATTAATCCATTAATTATAACTTTGGTTCATTAGTACGCATATTTTTTAACTCCATTTTATATTATATATATATGAATGAAATGCACTTCATAAAGGTGATACTGATAAGCTAATACAATCTAAAATAGAAACATATTTATTAGCATCAATCTAAACAACAAAAAACACCGAATAACATGTTGTGACATAAAATATTATACTGCGGTCATATTGACCGCACCTAGTCTTTCTAGGTTAATAATTTATTCAGTCTTTCTAGTGGTAAACTAATATACATCTTCTTGGCGTTATTTTTTATATAACCATATTTTAGTGACTACCATTTACAGTTTTATGAATGGACATTTTCTCAATATACATGGTAATGTTATCTTATTATTGGCTGCATTTTTATGACTGTCGTTTTTTTGGGGATACATATAATGTAAACCCTTTTAAAAGCACATGTTTAACAATACAATATAGTCGGTATATAATACAAATAATGAATGATATTATATAAATATGTAATAACATGCAATAATTAAAATAGAACAAAATAACAATGAAATATACAGTTCTGCATATTTAGTCTAAATAAGAGAATTATCACAATAGACTTTATATAACATTAGACCACAGATTGTGATGCATTTGAAATTATTTACTAATATAGTTAGGTTGAAATGTTAGGCACTACCTCGATAAAATAACAGGAATACCAAATATTTATTTTGAACTTAAAAACAAAAAAGTTCACATTAAAAGTTTTTATGTGAGCAATGCGTGTCTCTTCGATATCAGTCTCAATATATAGGTTCAAAAGATTTCCCAATATGTAAACTGTGGCATAAGTTTTTCATATGTACTGTCCCGGAGGCGTTAACGTTTGATCGAGAAATTTCCGTCTAGCGAAAAACATCCACCACTGAAAACGTATGAATATAGAGAGTAACATATATTTCAATACATTAATATTTTCTAATCATCGATATCTTATGTAAAAGTACTAATTATGCCAACCTTGCTCGGTTTTTCATTTGTCCCAGTGAACACTTTTTCTACAATACGAAGACTGGTTTCCTGTCGGATCTGCATGAGATACGCGGTCATCAGTTCACGTTCTTCTTCAGATTGAGGCTTTGCATACATAGCCTGAAGACCGCTAGGGAAGTCTGAATCACCAGGAAGGTGAAAATGGCCCACTGCTAATGTCTGCAGTTCCCGTATCCCCGCCTCCTTGGTTGAACACTGCAATATACAGCATTCACGATTTAAATAACGAAAGTGTATACTAATCTGTGTAAATTACTTAGAAATTTGATTTCTGACTTTCACAAAGCTTTAATTTGATGGTTATTAAATAATATGTAGCACCAGTAGATTGTTAATATACTGCTGCAAAAAAATTAGATTAGTTACAAGATATAATAAGAAAGTTTAGTGTCGAATTTCTGACAAATAATAATGGCAGGTAATTCTTGTGAATATGTCATAATTTTTCTAAAAAATTTATGCAATGTTAAAGTTTAAAATAAAATTGAGGATAATTTTTACATTTTAAACTACATATATACTTATTACATACTACAGAAATGTTCTATAAGTATAGTAGCAGATATTAGTCATACCTAAATTTTATAAATCGTTAAAAAATGAAAATATGTAACGTCATAATTAAATCAGTATATGTCTTGAATAGTCCATTAGAAATCATTATAATTATTATTATTTTAAATAAAAATAGAGGAATTTGAAATTCAATTTATTTTAATAATAATGTGTTTATATTTTTTTAATTCTAACAGACCGCAGTAGTTCGGGATTGAGCATATCAGTTAATACTAATCAGTTGATATGGAACATATGTATAACGAATAATAGAACAAGATTAATTAATTTACAATAAAATACCAACGATTTTTATAACTTGAAAATAATAAAGTTAGCACAAAGGGTATCTGTATATATGTATAGCTATATTTCCTGAAATTTTAAATATTAATATATATGTATAGCTTTGAAAAGGGCAGCGCATGTATATTCCATATGCCCAGATGAAAAATGCAGGAAAGATTGATGATATATCTGTCATTATCAAATCTGAATTATGTTATTTATAATTAGATATGAAAAAGGCGTCACTATTTTTTTAAATTTAGTGATGATAACATATTAAAAAATAAATGTATAGATAAATAATGTAATTAGTGCACATGAATAAAAATTTAAATGAAGTGAAATAGAAAAGGTATACAAGATGAAAATAGCAATTTTACCCGTTGCAATTTTTTCAAACATTCTGTAATATAAAGAGTAATGTATATCAATACTCTGTCAGCAGCACTCTAAAATAGACAGAAAAGAACAAAATTACAATTTGAAGTACATATATAAATTTAAAAATATAGCAATTTTGCCTTACTCTGATTTCATAATTTCTGAAAAATATGTTGGATTTGAAGTAATATAAAGCCTCATCTATTATATCAGTAGAAGTATCTGAATAAAATGAATATAAATAAATATACAAATATAAGAATTATGTACATAGGTATTAATGATTAAACCAGGTTGCAAATAAACTAAATATATTATAATGGAAACGCAATTACCAAATATATTAAAGTATAGTAGAAAGCTGTATATCCCTTGGCAACATAGTAATTAAGAAAAAGAGATATAAGCCGAGCTGCGAAATAGATGTTATATTTTACCAAAAATTTTCGCTGTAAGACAGCCTCGTCAAGTGTATATCTGACAAACCTTTGAGAGAGGACATATTAAATGCACCGCAGCGTATAGCGATAGAATAAGAGACATAATAAATAATTAAATGAAAATAAATTAGAATATTAGATAAAAAATATTCTATATAAAAATATTACAGTAAAAGCAAGGACTTAGAAAAAGGAGACAAAAGAGTCAAAGAATAAAATTAATAAGAAAAATAGAACAAAAGAAAAAAGAGTCAAAGAATAAAATTAATAAGAAAAATAGAACAAAAAATATTCTATATGAAAATATTACATTATAAGTCACAAGTATACTTAGTATAAGAGACATAAATGAAATATATATGAAAATAAATTAATTAGAAAATTAGATCAAAACTGCTTTCCTCCCTGAGATTGATCGCCGGCTCCTTTTCCCGAATGAAGATAGCTTCCTTCGCCCTCAATCCAACAGTACAGACGACGCTCGCAAGGACGGATGTCTCGAAGTCGGCATTGCATGTCAGTTGGTGCTTGTATATCGAACTGTTAACATTAGAGTAGTGTTCCTTGACTCAGGTATGAAGTTGGCGGATGGAGCTACCTATGTAGGTGTTCCCGCATTTCACGCATTTACTTGAGCTGGTAGACAATTCTAGTCCTATGGCAGATTTTCGGATTGTTGACTTTACAGTTGGATAGAACGCGGGGGGGTGGAGAATATTTCTTGAGAGTGTGGCAAAGGGTGTTTGTTGGATATGGTAGATTCTCACAGGTAGCCCGAGCGTCTTGAAGAGGTGTGTAAGTTTTCGGTCTACGACTTCACTGATGAATCCGCCAACTCCATACCCGAGTCAAGGAACACTACTCTAATAAGATGCAATCGTTATACGCTGCGGTGCATTTAATATGCTCCCTCTCTCAAAGATGTGTCAGATATACCTCTGGGTAAAAATTGGGTAAAATATAAAATCTATTTCGCAGCTTCGACTTATATGTTTTCCTATATTAAAGTATAAAAAAAAGAATTGAAACATATTCCTTGTGGTTTAAGCATATGTAAATTTAAGTTCATCATTTGCAAAATATTAAATTTGCAGACCTTACACACGGTTCGATTTTCATTCAATTTTAGTCGAAGTCGAAGCAAACTGTCCGATTTTAGTAGAGTCGAAAGAATAGAACATGTTCTATTTTTCATTCGATTCTGAGAAAATTATATTAATGATATTAGTACAAAATGATGTTAGCATAGTAATTTGTGTGTTATTTGTATAGAACACTTTGTTTGAATGAGAAATGTAAATAGAGGGAATATAAATTAGTTTCGATTACTATAATTATATCTAATAGTGTACAAATGAATTATACAAATGAATTTATTGCGGACTAACGAAGATTTACTTAAAGGTCCGGAGGTCCACAGAAAAGAATTCCACAACCGCCTTCAAAGGCAAAAGGCACTACAGAGCATAGCGGCCAAATACGGAACCAGTGGTATATGTTTCTTGTTAATTATATCTTGTGTGGCCAAGGTGCAGTTACTGATCAAGATATCAAATGGCCATATTTTGATCAACTCCAGTTTCTAAAGGAAACTGTGGAAAAGAGGGTATCTGTATCAAATGTTGATGTGGAAGAAGACAAAATTTGAATAATTTCATTCATAGTTTTGTTATCATTTTAAATTTAGTCATTAGCACTCATGCTAATGTGAAATTATTTGAAATATATACTGTAATTTAATACTCTAAAAATATCATGAAATTATAATTATATTGATCATGAACTTTCATATTTTCAGCTTACTGAATGAATGGACTCTGATGCAAAGGTATAAAATTTACTGACAATATATTTTCTCTTGTCCCCTTGTATTCTTTTTTCTTATGCCCCCCCTTACAAGAGCATTTTAGTGAGGCATCAATCTAGGACACCGATTGATGTACACGAGTCATATTGGATGCCAGAATCTAAATTGGGCTTGTAGGTTTATCTGCATCCTAGATACCCATTTTGAATGCTTGTGTAAGTGGGGCTTAGTAAAAAAATAAATTTATTTTTTATTATTATTTTCAATATCACTATTTTTTACAGCTGACAAATGAATAAGATTATCAACCAAAAGATAATGAAAGACAGGTTGAAAGACTCATGAAAGACTCATTGCATAAATTGCAAACTAAATATTATTTTTTCAATTTTAAGTACCCTAAAAAGATAAATATGACTCATACCTTTATTTTATTTTTTTATGTGAGCAGGCAAGTAGTTGAAAGGTTTATTCAATTTTCATTTATTTATAAATAATTTCAGATCATCTGCTTTTATTTTTATATATGCATATTATTTATGTATTACTTATAAATTAATAAATATTCTTTATTCTATTTTACAGTGTCAATGAGTCACAGATGAATAGAAGTGCAAGTTCACAATATTTTTATTTATGTAATTCATTCTTTAAATTTCATATGAATACTTTTAAATGAATCACCAAGGATTAAAACTACAAATAGAGTATATTATTAATTCTATATTAGGAAAACAAATCAATAATTGCAAATTTTTGTTATATATAAACATTTGATATATTTTTAGAAAAGATGACTATGGCAAGGTGGTGGCCAGTTGGCTTCGACAAATTACTGATCCATAGGTGAAAGAGGATGTGAAACTTGAAATTCACAAACTATGTCATAAAATATTAAGATATTGCATAAATTAACTTATTTCCTAACTACTTCTACTTTGTAAAATCAGGGATGCAAAAATCACTCGTCCGGTGGGCGAGTACATTTTCTCAGTTAATGTGTAGAGAAAACAGTAGTCTGCAGACTATACGTGTTATGTATAGCAGCTAACATAGACATTGATGCTACAGCGATAAAGTAATATATATTTACTCCTTACCTCTTACCTAGTGTATATACAGTAAACACTCGCTAATTAATACATTCGATAATTAATACAATTTTTCATGGCCCGATTTTTTACTATATAAAACTGTCGTCTAATTAATACATTTTGGAATTCGTGTAATTAATACTTTCGATAATTAATACCACTTGTGTAGGCACATTTTTGTATTTATATCTCTAATTAATACATTCTTCAATTATTAACT